>CAWUFW010019560.1:0-181943 GCA_963921515.1 Calotriton arnoldi
ATTCACTGAAAAAACCATAGGTTTTAGGGACAGTTATAGTTAGTTGGACATTTCACTCGCACAAAACCCGTGAAATTCCCCGTTATAGTTAGTTCAGCTAACTATATACTCGCGCCCCGCAATGCACTGCTGATGACGTCACATATTACATCACTCATGACATGGTCAGTGACATCACTGATGACATCACTGATGACATCTCAAAATGACATCACTGTTGACATCATGCAGTGACTGTGTGTTTCTGTAAAGTTTAAATATTTTTAATATATATACGAAAAGACGTATTGAAGAATGAGTGGGTGTATAAGTGTCTGTATGGATGATTTAGTAGGTGCGTGACTGACTCTATAAGTGAGTGATTTAACGTATCTTACTGAATGCATGGGTTAGTGACTAAACTGGGTGAATGTCTGTATCCGTCTGTCTGTTGCTGTGTAAGTGGCTGCATGTGTTTGTGAATAGCTACATGAGTGTGTATATGAGTTATTGAATGGTTGTCTGAGTATCTGTATGGGTGCCTGAGTGTTTGTGTGGGAGGGGTGTGTGCGACTCTGTGCATAGATGTGTGAGTGGGTGATTCACTGGGTGGATGGTTTCAAGAGTGCATCTGTGATAGACTGTATGGGTGGGTAAGTGTGTGTAAGAGTGTGTTAGTGAGTGAATGTATGTCCCAGTGGTACATGTGTGAGTAACTACATATGTGAAAGGCAGTATATATGTGTGTTGGAGTATATAAATAGCTATTAACGAGAGTGAGTGATTGTGATAGTGGCTGTATGGATGAGTGTGTGCTTGTATCAGTGATTGTATAAGAGCGTAAGAATGTGCTAGTATTTGTATGATTAAGTGAGCTGGTGTGTGTATAACTGTATAGGTGAGTAAATGGCAGTGTGTTTAATTATTTGCATGACTGACTAGGTGTGTGAGTACCTCTATGGATGAGTGGCGGTGTTTGAGTGTCTATATAGGAGTAAGAGTGCATATGATAGTCCTGTACTGAGTGACCATAAGTATGAGTGACTGTACGGGTGAGTGAGTGGATGTGTGTGTGTAGACCTAAGAATCAGTGAGTGGGTATGTAGTTATTGGTGTTGGAGTGTCTATGGTTTTGCGAATGGCAGTCTGTAATTTAGAGTGGGTGTATCAAAGGTTATATTAGGGTGTGAGGAGGTGCATCAGATTATCACGTGGATGATGTCATCAGTGATGTCATCAGTGATGTCATTTGAGATGTCATCAGTGATGTCATCAGTGATGTCACTGACCATGTCATGAGTGATGTAATATGTGACGTCATCAGCAGTGCATTATGGGCGCGAGTTATAGTTAGCTGAACTAACTATAACGGGGGAATTTCACGGGTTTTGTACGAGTGAAATGTCCAACTAACTATAACTGTCCCTAAAACCTATGGTTTTTTCAGTGAATTTCAAAGGTTTTTTAAATGCTAATTTCTAACTATAACGTGTCTGAAACCTATGGTTTTTTCTGTGAATTTCAAAGGTTTTTTAAATGCTAATTTCTAACTATAACGTGCCTGAAACCTATGGTTTTTTCAGTGAATTTCAAAGGTTTTTTAAATGCTAATTTCTAACTATAACGCCCCTAAAACCTAAGGTTTTTTCAGTGAATTTCAAAGGTTTTGTAAATGACATTTTTTAAATGTATTAATTGTTATATTTTTTTTTTGATACTGATTTACTACATTTTTTAAAAACTATTTATTTTTAGATATTTTATTTATTAAATTCCATTGTAATTACATTATACATTACATTACAAAATATACTTTCTCTGAATGAATTACTTTAGTTTAAATAGTTTGCAAATAGGCAATAGAGTTTTAAGTACAGTAGTTACAGTTGTTGCAATGGGCAACACAATTTCAAACACAATGCAACATTGAGCTGAATGTGAATTTCTAGTTAAATGCAATTAGTTACTTTATGGATTACTTTTCTAACCACAGGACTGGATCCTAGATTCAGTCCTGGGACATCTCCTGTAAACAGTTGAGTAAAAGCGTTTGGTTACAGTAGTGATTTTTAAGGAATATTATTGTATTTTAAAAGTTGACACTTAGAAACTTTTTCACATAGAATCACCAATGTTATCCTATGGGAGGAAATTCACTTAGCAGGTAAGTAGTGTTATCGTTACTTTTCTTACTCAGTGTTGGATCCTGGATCCAGCACTGGTGCATCTCCTGTAAACAGTTGAAAGAATGCGTTTAAGTCATACAGGCGATTTTTAAGGAATATTTGTAATTTGTGAAAATCGACACTGAAACTTTTCTGCTGAAAACCAGACAATGGATTCCTATGGAAGGAAATATAAGTTACTGGTAAGTACGGTTAGAATTACTTTTCAGGGTCAGTGCTGGGCTAAAAGATGCAGCACTGGGTTCTCTCCTGATAACAGGTGAGTAAATCGGAATTCGTAGTTCGGTTGATTTTAGAGGAATATTATAAAGTTCCAAAACTCCACACTTAGAAGAATTTCCAAGTGAAACCAGTCAATGTTAGCCTATGGAAGGAAATTCAAGTTGCTGGTAAGTACGGTTAAAATTACTTTTCAGGATCAGTACTGGGCTGAAAGATGCAGCACTGAGGTCTCTCCTGATAACAGGTGAGTAAATCGGAATCCGTATTTCGGCTGATTTTAGAGGAATATTATAAAGTTCCAAAACTGCACACTTAGAAGAATTTCCAAGTGAAACCAGTCAATGTTAGCCTATGGAAGGAAATTCAAGTTACTGGTAAGTACGGTTAGAATTACTTTTCAGGACCAGTACCTGGCTGAAAGATGCAGCACTGAGGTCTCTCCTGATAACAGATGAGTAAATCGGAATTCGTATTTCGGCTGATTTTAGAGGAATATTATAAAGTTTCAAAAATCGACAGAAGAATTTCCAAGTGAAACCAGTCAATGATATCCTATGGAAGGAAATTCAAGTTACTGGTAAGTACGGTTAAAATTACTTTTGAGGATCAGTACTGGGCTGAAAGATGCAGCACTGAGGTCTCTCCTGATAACAGGTGAGTAAATCGGAATTCGTAGTTCGGCTGATTTTAGAGGAATATTTGTATGTTTCAAAATCGACACTTAGAAACTTTTTCAGCAAAAAGCAGGCAATGATATCCTATGGAAGGAAATTCAAGTTACTGGTAAGTACGGTTAAAATTACTTTTCAGGATCAGTGCTGGGCTAAAAGATGCAGCACTGGGTTCTCTCCTGATAACAGGTGAGTAAATCGGAATTCGTAGTTCGGCTGATTTTAGAGGAATATTTGCACAATGGTGAAGGGAGGGGGCGGGGCCTGAGGTGACATCTGTGCAAACGCGCCCCGTGGCGCGTTTTAAGTTGGGGATTAAGTCCCTTGAATCATGAGGGTCCCTGGGGCCAACTAGCCCACCAGGAACCTCCAGTATGCGCCAGGGGCTGCGTTGCAGAGACGTGTACAGAGGCCACACCCCTTTTACACTCTCTGCAACGCAGCTCTGTGGCGCTTTCTGGACGTACCTGTTGGGCTAGTTGGCCCCCAGGGACCCTCAGGATTGAAGGGGATTTAATTCCCCATCTTAAAACACGCCACGGGGCCTGTTTGCACACATGTCACCTGAAGCCCCGCCCCTCCCTTCACCACAGTGCAAACGCGCCCGTGGCGCGTTTTAAGTTGGGGATTAAGTCCCCTTGAATCCTGAGGGTCCCTGGAGTCCAACTAGCCCACCATGTACTTCCAAAAAGCGCCACAGAGCTGCGTTGCAGAGAGGTGTAAAAGGGGCGTGGCCTCTATACACCTCTCTGCAACGCAGCCCCCTGGCGCATACTGGAGGTTCCTGGTGGGCTAGTTTGCCCCCAGGGACCCCCAGTATTCAAGGGGAATTACTTCCACTTCTCAAAACGCGCCAGGGGGCGCGTTTGCAGACTGCTGCAGGGAGGGGGGCGGGGCCTCCGGCACAATGCCGATCTTTTTTTTTTTTAATCGGGAGGGGGCTGCGTGCCCCCCTTCCCTTGGCTACTTTGGCCCCGGGGACCCCATCCCCCGGGGCCTGAGCTTTTATTTTATTTTTAAATTAAAAAAACGGGAAGGGGGCGCGCATGGCCCCCTTCCCTGGGCTCTGTATTGGCCCCGGGGACCCCATCCCCGGGCATGCCCTCAATTTTTATTTTTTTAATTTGGAGGGGGCTGCGTGGGTCCCCCTCCTCAGGCCATTTAAGGCCCCGGGACCCCATCCCCGGGCCGGCCTCTGCCCTTTTAAAAAAATTATAATTTCGGAGGGGGCTGCGTGGCCCCCTCCCTGGTCACTTATGGCCCCGGGGACCCCATCCCCCGGGGCCTGGCCTCTGGTTGGGGACTGTGGGGGTCCCCAATCCTCCCACAGTCCCGCTGCATTGCTTTTCCACATGGGGAGCAGCTAACATGCTGCTCCCCATGTGGAAAGCAATTGGGTTTGCATTTTGAAAGAGAGAGCAGGTTTCCTGCTCTCTCTTTCAAAATGCAAACTAGCTTGCTATGACAGGACGGGAGCCGCGAGGCTCCCGTCCTGTCATAGCAAACTACAGTGTCCCGGGGTAGGCACCCCGGGACACTGCAGGAGCTGGCCCTGGGGGTGGCGGTCCCCAGGGCCATCAAGGGCTCCAGGAGGGGGCCGCGCGGCCTCCCTCCCATCCAGTGCACAGCCCGGGGAGGTGGTGGTCCCCGGGGCTTTGGAGGTCCATAACGGACCTCCATATTCAAATCTTTAGTGCCCCAGGGAGGTGGCGGTCTCGGGCGTGTGGGGGCTGGAGCCCCCACACAGGTCAAATTTTTTTAAAAAGAAGTCCCGGGAGGTGGCGGTCCTCGGGGCAGCGGGAGGGCAAAGAGCCCTCCCGCACCATTATTTTTAATCCCCGGGGGTGACGGTCCCGGGCTTGAAGGCCTTAGAGGCCCCCCACATATTAAAAAGAAACCCTGCATGCCCCCGGGACTTGGCCCACCCGGGGCAATTAACAACGAAGCGCGGGAGACCGCGCATCGCTTTGTTGTTTCTCGGCGGGATCCGCGCACCCTGAGCGCATCCCGCCGATTTTTTTAAAAAAATGCTTTTCTGCCCAGGGGGTCCTTGAGGGACCCCTGAGCAGACCTAGGGGTCAGGTGTTTCTACCTCCCCCTTTGTGCGTTTTGCGCACTTGTTTCTTCTGGGGTTTTTGTAATCGGCAGGATCCGCGCACCCTGAGCGCATCCTGCCGATTTTTTATCAATGCTTTTTCTGCCCAGGGGTCCTTGTGGGACCCCTGAGCAGACCTAGGGGTCAGGGTGTTTCTACCCTGCTCCCTTTTGCGCTTTGCGCACTTGTTTCTGTCCCTCGGTTCTACCGAGGATAAAATGGCTGCCAACACTTCCTGATTTGGAGTGTTGACAGCCACTTGAAAGCCAATTAACATGCAGCTCGTGGATCGGGAGGGTGCGCGCAGGGTGCACTCAGGGTGCGCGAATCCGACGCGGCCATAGATATATATGTGATTTTCCTTTTGATTTTCTCTGGAACTACTGAACGGATTTACACCATTTAACAAAAGGGTTCTTTCTGAACCAAGAACTACCTCTTTGCCAAATTTGGTGTAATTCCGTTCAGCAGTTCGGGCTGTAGCCGTGTCTAAAGTTTCCTATGGGAAAATGAATGGGGAAAACACGTTTTGGGACCCCCTTTTTCTCGGCCCCGCTGACGAATCACCCCGAAACTTTCAGGGTAGGAGCGGACCGGAGCGGGCCATAAAGTTTGAAAATTTCGCGAAGATTCGTCAACTAGCAAGAGAGTTATTTCAAATAGAATGTTGCGGATTTCCTATGGAAAATAGGTCCTAACTATAACTATCTACTGGCGACCGCCAGTAGATAATATTCAATAAAAAAACATAGGTTTCAGGGACATTATAGTTAGAAATTAGCATTTAAAAAAACCTTAGAAATTCACTGAAAAAACCATAGGTTTCAGGGACGTTATAGTTAGAAATTATCATTTAGAAAACCTTTGAAATTCACTGAAAAAACCATAGGTTTCAGGGACGTTATAGTTAGTTGGACATTTCACTCATACAAAACCAGAGAAATTCGGCCGTTATAGTTAGTTGAGGTAACTATAACTCGCGCCCCGCAATGCACTACTGATGACATCACATATTACATCACGTATATATTGTGCACCGCAACCCACTTGGGACATTTATTGACATTTTATAGTAAAGAAAAGGCACGGCGACTCACTGGAGAAATAAGAACGCACTACAACAACCAACAGGCCACGCTGTCGGCCACGCCCACTGAGGCGGGATGTTGAGGATAAACAGGTGCTGGAAAATGGCCGTTGCCTGCCTTTATCGTGGAAGCCCTTAGCCCATGAGGAAGTGCTATGAAGCACGAAACGCGTCGGGCTGGACTGTGTACTTTCAGCGTGGCATTTTCTGTGTTCCCACATTGCAACCTCCATTAAAGAATTGGTGCCAAACTTACCTGTGTGGGCCCTTCCTCTGTGGGCAACTTTTGGTTTTGATAGAAGCGGCTATGCCTAGGCCGCGGGAGGAGCCCTGCTGCGTTAATGCAGCCCCGCTGTGACGCCAGTTGGCGTGATCGCTTGAGACAGGAGCTGTTTATGGAGGTATGAAGGTGCATGCGAGGTGGCAGGATTGTGCACCGCAACCCACTTGGGACATTTATTGACATTTTATAGTAAAGAAAAGGCACGGCGACTCACTGGAGAAATAAGAAAGCACTACAACAACCAACAGGCCACGCTGTCGGCCACGTCCACTGAGGCGTGATGTTGAGGATAAACAGGTGCTGGAAAATGGCCGTTGCCTGCCTTTATCGTGAAGCCCTTAGCCCATGAGGAAGTGCTATGAAGCACGAAACGCGTCGGGCTGGACTGTGTACTTTCAGCGTGGCATTTTCTGTGTTCCTGCATTGCAACCTCCATTAAAGAATTGGTGCCAGACTTACCTGTGTGGGCCCTTCCTCTGTGGGCAACTTTTGGTTTTGATAGAAGAGGCTATGCCTAGGCCGCGGGAGGAGCCCCGCTGCGTTAATGCAGCCCCGCTGTGATGCCAGTTGGCGTGATCGCTTGAGACAGGAGCCGTTTATGGAGGTATGAAGGTGCATGCGAGGTGGCAGGATTGTGCACCGCAAACCACTTGGGACATTTATTGACATTTTATAGTAAAGAAAAGGCACAGTGACTCACTGGAGAAATAAGAAAGCACTACAACAACCAACAGGCCACGCTGTCGGCCACGCCCACTGAGGCGGGATGTTGAGGATAAACAGGTGCTGGAAAATGGCCGTTGCCTGCCTTTATCGTGAAGCCCTTAGCCCATGAGGAAGTGCTATGAAGCACGAAACGCGTCGGGCTGGACTGTGTACTTTCAGCGTGGCATTTTCTGTGTTCCCGCATTGCAACCTCCATTAAAGAATTGGTGCCAAACTTACCTGTGTGGGCCCTTCCTCTGTGGGCAACTTTTGGTTTTGATAGAAGAGGCTATGCCTAGGCCGCGGGAGGAGCCCCGCTGCGTTAATGCAGCCCCGCTGTGATGCCAGTTGGCGTGATCGCTTGAGACAGGAGCCGTTTATGGAGGTATGAAGGTGCATGCGAGGTGGCAGGATTGTGCACCGCAACCCACTTGGGACATTTATTGACATTTTATAGTAAAGAAAAGGCACGGTGACTCACTGGAGAAATAAGAAAGCACTACAACAACCAACAGGCCACGCTGTCGTCCACGCCCACTGAGGCGGGATGTTGAGGATAAACAGGTGCTGGAAAATGGCCATTGCCTGCCTTTATCGTGAAGCCCTTAGCCCATGAGGAAGTGCTATGAAGCACGAAACGCGTCGGGCTGGACTGTGTACTTTCAGCGTGGCATTTTCTGTGTTCCCGCATTGCAACCTCCATTAAAGAATTGGTGCCAAACTTACCTGTGTGGGCCCTTCCTCTGTGGGCAACTTTTGGTTTTGATAGAAGCGGCTATGCCTAGGCTGCGGGAGGAGCCCCACTGCGTTAATGCAGCCCCGCTGTGACGCCAGTTGGCGTGATCGCTTGAGACAGGAGCCGTTTATGGAGGTATGAAGGTGCATGCGAGGTGGCAGGATTGTGCACCGCAACCCACTTGGGACATTTATTGACATTTTATAGTAAAGAAAAGGCACGGCGACTCACTGGAGAAATAAAAGCACTACAACAACCAACAGGCCACGCTGTCGGCCACGCCCACTGAGGCGGGATGTTGAGGATAAACAGGTGCTGGAAAATGGCCGTTGCCTTCCTTTATCGTGAAGCCCTTAGCCCATGAGGAAGTGCTATGAAGCACGAAACGTGTCGGGCTGGACTGTGTACTTTCAGCGTGGCATTTTCTGTGTTCCCGCATTGCAACCTCCATTAAAGAATTGGTGCCAAACTTACCTGTGTGGGCCCTTCCTCTGTGGGCAACTTTTGGTTTTGATAGAAGCGGCTATGCCTAGGCTGCGGGAGGAGCCCCGCTGCGTTAAGGCAGCCCCGCTGTGACGCCAGTTGGCGTGATCGCTTGAGACAGGAGCCGTTTATGGAGGTATGAAGGTGCATGCGAGGTGGCAGGATTGTGCACCGCAACCCACTTGGGACATTTATTGACATTTTATAGTAAAGAAAAGGCACGGCGACTCACTGGAGAAATAAGAAAGCACTACAACAACCAACAGGCCACGCTGTCGGCCACGCCCACTGAGGCGGGATGTTGAGTGTTAGAAATGGGGGTCTCTAGTTGGCAATGGCTGGCCACTGTCCAAGTAGGGACCCTTCTTCCTAAGTCAGAGTAAGAGGGCTACCCTCCTTGATACCCCTGCTCAACCCTGTGGTAACGTAGCACGAGCAGATAGGCTTATCTCAGAGGCAGTGTGTGAAGCATTTATGACCATACACAGTAACACAGTGAGGAACACTACAAAGGGACACCACACAAGTAGTTATAAAAAATAAGTATCTTTATATAAAGGCAGATTTATCACAAGACCAATAACTGTAAAAGCCACAATACTGTCAAAAATAGGATAGCTGTTGAAGGGCTGTCAAAGATAGTTCAAAGGTTGCAAGAATAAGGTTCAAATTCAAGGCAGGGGTCTCTGCGCCCTTTCTCGTTCAGAGGTTGCAAAAATAAGGTTCAAATTCAAGGCAGTGGTCTCTGCGACCCTTTCTCTCATAAGACTGTCAAAAATAGGATGGCTGTTGAAGGACTGTCAAAAAATAGTTCAAAGGTTTCAAAAATAAGGTTCAAATTCAAGGCAGTGGTCTCTGCGACCCTTTCTCTCACAAAGTACCTGGGTTTAGTAGCAAAACCAACAAAATGTCGCAAAGAAGTGGTAGCGATGATTTTCCTCACGCGAGGCCGGCGATGCGTTAAAATCCTTGCCGCAAGGGAGGATGATGCGCCGATCTGCTGATGCGTGCGGAGACGATGCGACCAACTTCTGCACGCTAGGCCGCTGATGCGCTGAGACCTTTGCCGCGAGGGCGAAGGCGATGCGACGATCCTGTTGCGTGTGCGGAGATGATGCGACAAACTTCTGCACGCTAGGCCGCCGATGCGATGACTTTCTTGCCGCGAGGGAGAAGTCGATGCGACGAGCCTGTTGCGTTGTGCGATCGTGTTGCGATGCGAAGAAATGAGCTCCGCGAGAGAGCGGCGAAATCCGGTGCGATGCGATGAAAATGGCGGACGCACGGCGTCCGCAATGCGATGTCTTGAAGCAATGATTCTGTAGGGGTTGCGAGCGCTCGGCGACAGCCGCGCTATGATTTTTCCAGCGCGTCTCGGCTGCAGCGGCTCGCACAGGGGCGTTAGCGATGGTTTCGTGTTGCGAGCACTCAGCGGCAGCAGCGCGATGAATTTTCCAGCGCTCTCGACTGCAGCGGCTCGCAAACGTGCGTTAGCGGCGATTTTCAGCACTCTTTTCTCTGAAGCAAACTAGAGGCCCTGGAACTCACAGGAGCCTCATCAGCAGATAGCAATCCTCGCAGGGAGGAATCAGGAGGTTGGTGGTGGAGTCTGATGTGTCTGAGACTCCAGCAGGAGGCTAGCTCTTTTCCTAGCCCTTGGGTAATTGCTGTAACAAAAATAAAAGTTCTCTCAAAAGTCCTTTTCTCTCTTCTTCAAGGTCCAGTAGTCACTGCTGCAGGCCAGTGCAAGAAACAACACACAAGCACAAGGACAGTCACTTCCTGCAGATTCCTCCAGTGGCACGGACAGAGTTTCCTCTCCAGATCCAAAAGCAATACAAAAGTAGGGGGTTTGAGCACAGATATTTATACCCCAAAAGCCTTTGATCCTTGAAGCTACCAGTCCCTGAACCTAGCCAGAACCAGTTCTGCTCAGGCCTGGAGCACTTTGTTTACCAGGCTGCATCCTTCCTTTCAGAAAGAGGGGGTCTGCTAGCAGACACACAGTGGGAGGTGGAGCCAGCATTCACCTTGCCAGGCACAGCCCTATTCAGATCAAAGAGCCACCCCTCCCCACACTTTAAACGCAGATCTCTCTATTCAACCCAGGTCTGACTCAGCCTGTCCTGCCCCTCTAAAACCAGACAGCCAATACACATAACTGCAGAGCACACTGGAAGGCTTAGGCAAGAAAATACCTACTTTCTAAAAGTGGTATTTTCAAACACAGAATATAAAAATAAACTTCACTAAAAGGTGTATTTTAATATTCTGAGCTCAGGCATTCTAAATTCGTTTTTCTACCATGTTCCTGGGGTCAGTTAGGACTATAGTATGTAATAGTCAAACTGCCCATTCTAGCCTATGAGGAACAGGTAGCCTTACAGTAGTGAAAAACGAAATGGTGCATAATTCACTACCAGGACATGCTACACACACCAAGGCATGTCCTACCTTACACATACAATGCACCCTACCCGAGGGCGACTTACAGGATGCCAAGGGAAGGTTCAGGGGCTGGGAAGTGGGTGCACTTCACAGCCAAGATGGCAGTTCTGGACTGCACACAGACACTGCAGTGGCAGGTCTGAGACACACTTTAAAAGCTGCTTCTGTGGGTGGCGCAAACCAGCGCTGCATGCCCACCAGCAGCATTTGGTTTACCAGCCCTGGGCACACACAGGCCACACTACTAGGGACTAACAGGTAAACCAAATAAGCCAATAAGGGATATACCAATTCACATAGACATATTTACCAAGGGAGAGCATATGCACTTTAGCACTGAACAGCAGTGGTAAAGTGCCCAGAAGTCATAAAACCAACAGAAACAGGTCAGCAAAAATACAGGAGGCAGGCAAAAGTTTAGGGGTGACCCTGCAAAAGGGCCATTTCCAACACAACCCCCTTCCAGCCAAAACGCAGGAGTAGACCAATCACTACTTTGATGGGCTTCCTGCTTCAGGCGATAGAACACGGAACTGGCCCGCAACTGCAGGAGCATATGCCAGCTCTACTCCAATCTGAACCCTGGTGGATCCCTCTGTCCACACTCCCAGGGCCCACTAAGATAACCAATGGGGAACTCTGCCCCTCACCTGTGGACACCACCTGTGCAGCACCTAACCTTAACTGGCCCCCAGGTGTGTCCCAACAGATAAACAATAAGCCACAGTAGCCACTGACAGTAGTCAGGGATGAGACCCAGGCCTTATACCTCTCAGGGCTCACTAAGGCAACCAATGGGGAACTCTTCCCCTTACCTGTGGGCACCACCTGTGCAGCATCTAACCTTAACTGGCCCCCAGGTGTGTCCCAACAGATAAACAACAAGCCCCAGTAATCACTGACAGTAGTCAGTGATGAAATCAAGCCCTATACCTCTCAGGGCTCTCAAACTTTTGTGGCATCAGAGAGTGAGGGGCAGTAACCCCAGGTGCCTGGCACCTTTTGTACACTCTCCCTCCTGTCAGGTCAGGCAAAGCACCCGGACACTGACCCACCAGCCCTGGGCCTGTACCCAGCGGCTGGGCCAGGAGACTGAGGTGGGCTCTCCCACACCCGGTCCTCCTCTTTGGGGCTCGGTACCCTCCCACCTGGAGCGATACCCCCTTCCAGAATTGTCAGGGCACCTGAGGCAGGTGTCCTGCATAGCTCGCCCACCAGTTCAGGGGTTCTATCCTGCAACTGGTATCCCAGCATAGGGTCTGTACCCTTAGACTGGGCGGAGGTCAGGGGTGAGGCTGCCCTCTCCCCGCCCCCTTTACTGGGGCCCGGCACCCTCCCACCTGGAGAGGTGCCTCCATAACACAAACCGGGAGGGGCACTGTTAGCAGTTGCCCCTTCCTCCAGATCAGGGGGGACACCCTGAACCTGGCCCCCCAACCTAGGGTCTGTACCCTTGGTCTGGGCCTGTGCCTGGCAACCCAGGACTTCTGGGGCGTACACCAATTCCCCCAAGGAAAATTCACTCTTCCACTAGTTCAGGGCCTTGTCCCTGCAACTGATCCATCAACCTGGAAAAACCCTCAGGTGGTACTGGGGTCAGAGGCGAGGACTCCCTCCCTCTGCACCCCCTTCCAGCATACTGCACCCTCCCACCTGGAGTGGTGCTTTTAGAAAAGAAAATGGTCGGGACACTGCTTACAGTTGTCCCTTCCTCCAGGTCAGACAACACCTGGACCTGACTTACCATCCCAGGGACCAACCCCTGTGCTTGAACAACTGCCTGGCCAGCCAGGACTTCCTGGGGAGAACACAGGCCCCCCTCAAGGGAAACACACCCCTCCACCAGTTCAGGGCCTGGACCCTGCAACTGACCTACCAACCTGAAAAACCCTGCAGGTTGCACCGGGGTCAGAGGCGAGGACTCCCTCCCTCTGCACCCCCTTCCAGCATACTGCACCCTCCCACCTGGAGTGGTGCTCTTAGAAAAAATGGTCGGGACACTGCTTACAGTTGTCCCTCCCTCCAGGGCAGACAACTCCTGGATCTGACTTACCAACCCAGGGACCAACCCCTGTGGCTGAACAACTGCCTGGCCAACCAGGACTGAAGTGGTGTCACCATGGTCACTCCTAGGGGGCTCAGCCCTTCTGACTGGCCCCTGACCCACTGGCTCTTCCACTGGGGACTCCTTCCCCCTTTCATCCCTCAGGCTGGAATTCCGTACCCTCCCCTAGGAGTGGCACTGCCAGGCACAAGAACTGATGGAGGCCTGACTACAGGCACTCCCAGCTCACCTAACACTGGGGTACCCCCACAATGGACGGTCCATCCAGACAGACTAGGCTCCCCACCTGGTGTTCCCTCATGGAACCATCCAGTCCTGGGGACTGAGGCTGGGGCACTTCGGGACCTATCCCAGTCTCACTCCTGCTCCCACGAGACAGGATGTGAGGCCCTACAACCTCCTCACAACAAGGGGACCCAGCTGTAACACTCCTAACCTTTCCCAGCACTCTGGGTTGGAAAACTTCTGAACCACTTCTCTTAGGGTCATTCCCTAATGCCTCTACAGAGCCTCTGGTACTCACCCAGAGGTCTGCCTCCTACGCAAGTTCCCTAGGATCAGAGAACTCGCACTCTAACACATGTTGGTTTAGCTCTGGAAAATAGGAACTCACAATATGCTCTCCCACAATTGGATTACACAGTTCCACGAAGGTGCTAACCTTTACCTCACAATCCAGTGTCTCACACACGTACCCCACACCACTCTCTTGAAGTGGGCGAGACATTAACTGACTGTCTCTATCACTCAACCCACACTCTTCTGGGCGGTCCTCACACTCATACACCAGGACTTCAACCACGGGGGAACCCTCTCCCTGCACCTCTCATCCAGAGTCGGTAGAGTATCCCTCCTTTCACTAGGACTATGGGCCCCTGCGCTAGTTCCCCAATCCACCTCAGGGCCACTGCATATTAATGGGGCTACCTCATATCCTTGAATCCCCTGGTGTAGATCAATCCCCTCCTTCAAGTCAGGTGCTACATCTCTGGGCGGGGGTACTACACTGTCATCACTATACACTTCAATTTTGCTGCCACCACTGGACCCCGCCCTCTCTGGGGAATCCAGACAATTAAAACTGTGCTCCAGGGGTAACCTACCCTCTTGAGCTAACTTCTCCTTTTCTGCTATCTGCGCTAGGTGCGCCTCCAGCTGGGCAATCTCTATTTGGAGCCTCTCCAATTCCAGCTGGTACTCCCTCTCCCTCTGTCGGCCCAACTCCTCTGGGGACCATGAAGGGGATTGGGTGCTACCCTGTGCACTAGATCCAGCAAGGGACTCCCTACCTATGGGACCTTCCCGCCTGTCCACCAACTCCTCTGGGGACCCTGAGGGGAACCTGGCACTACCATAGGCACCAGAATCATCAAGGAACTCCCCACCTATGAGATATTCCATAACACTTTCTTCCTCCTCTTCAGACTCTCCAGAGCCACCCTCAGACCAACTACCCTCTTGGTAGGTGTACTGGGACTCCAAGAATCTCCATCTGTCTTGTTGCCAAAGTCTCAGGGATGTCTGCAGGGATAGCTGAGTCTCCGTCCTACTCACTGCTAAGCCCCTCTCCTCACAGAACCCCCTTAGCTCCTCTAGACTGTAGGTCAACAGATCATCTATATAAAAGGTAGGTCTCATTTCAGCAAGACCCATTGTAGCAATATCTGGCAATATCAATAATAAAAAAATAGGCTTGCCCGTTGTAACAATCACGGGCAATATCAATAAAAGATAGAAGAAAACTTCTCAAGAAAATGTATGCGGGTAAAAAATCACCGGCAATATCAATCACAATATAGGATCCAACAATTCTCAAAAATGTATGCGGGTACTATCACCGGCAATATCAATAAAACATAGGCTTGCCCATTGTAACAATCACGGGCAATATCAATAAAAGATAGAAGAAAACTTCTCAAGAAAATGTATGCGGGTAAAAAATCACCGGCAATATCAATCACAATATAGGATCCAACAATTCTCAAAAATGTATGCGGGTACTATCACCTGGCAATATCAATAAAACATAGGCTTGCCCATTGTAACAATCACGGGCAATATCAATAAAGGACAGAAGAAAACTTCTCAAAAAATGTAAGCGGGTGAAAAATCACCGGCAATATCAATCACAATATAGGATCCAAAAACTCTCAGAAATGTGCGCGGGTGAAAAATCACCGGCAATATCAATTACAATAGGGGATCAAAAAACTTTCAAAAAATGGGCGCGGGTGAAAAATCACCGGCAATATCAATCACAATATAGGATCCCAAAAACTCTCAGAAATGTGCGCGGGTGAAAAATCACTGGCAATATCAATTACAATAGGGGATCCAAAAACTTTCAAAAAATGGGCGCGGGTGAAAAATCACCGGCAATATCAATCACAATATAGGATCCCAAAAACTCTCAGAAAATGTGTGCGGGTGACAAATCACCGGCAATATCAATTACAATATAGGATCCTAAAAAAACTCTCAAAAAATGTATGCGGTACGTTATGGTCTGCACTCACTAGTAGTGTACACTATAATTATTGTATGCGATCATAAATGCAAGTCCAGATCCTCACCGCTGCCCACCAATGTTAGAAATGGGGGTCTCTAGTTGGCAATGGCTGGCCACTGTCCAAGTAGGGACCCTTCTTCCTAAGTCAGAGTAAGAGGGCTACCCTCCTTGATACCCCTGCTCAACCCTGTGGTAACGTAGCACGAGCAGATAGGCTTATCTCAGAGGCAGTGTGTGAAGCATTTATGACCATACACAGTAACACAGTGAGGAACACTACAAAGGGTCACCACACAAGTAGTTATAAAAAAATAAGTATCTTTATATAAAGGCAGATTTATCACAAGACCAATAACTGTAAAAGCCACAATACTGTCAAAAATAGGATAGCTGTTGAAGGGCTGTCAAAGATAGTTCAAAGGTTGCAAGAATAAGGTTCAAATTCAAGGCAGGGGTCTCTGCGCCCTTTCTCGTTCAGAGGTTGCAAAAATAAGGTTCAAATTCAAGGCAGTGGTCTCTGCGACCCTTTCTCTCATAAGACTGTCAAAAATAGGATGGCTGTTGAAGGACTGTCAAAAAATAGTTCAAAGGTTTCAAAAATGAGGGTTCAAATTCAAGGCAGTGGTCTCTGCGACCCTTTCTCTCACAAAGTACCTGGGTTTAGTAGCAAAACCAACAAAATGTCGCAAAGAAGTGGTAGCGATGATTTTCCTCACGCGAGGCCGGCGATGCGTTAAAATCCTTGCCGCAAGGGAGGATGATGCGCCGATCTGCTGATGCGTGTGGAGACGATGCGACCAACTTCTGCACGCTAGGCCGCCGATGCGCTGAGACCTTTGCCGCGAGGGCGAAGGCGATGCGGCGATCCTGTTGCGTGTGCGGAGACGATGCGACAAACTTCTGCACGCTAGGCCGCCGATGCAATGACTTTCTTGCCGCGAGGAGAAGTCGATGCGACGAGCCTGTTGCGTTGTGCGATCGTGTTGCGATGCGAAGAAATGGCGCTCCGCGAGGGAGCGACGAAATCCGGTGCGATGCGATGAAAATGGCGGACGCACGGCGTCCGCAATGCGATGTCTTGAAGCAATGATTCTGTAGGGGTTGCGAGCGCTCGGCGACAGCCGCGCGATGATTTTTCCAGCGCGTCTCGGCTGCAGCGGCTCGCACAGGGGCGTTAGCGATGGTTTCGTGTTGCGAGCACTCAGCGGCAGCAGCGCGATGAATTTTCCAGCGCTCTCGACTGCAGCGGCTCGCAAACGTGCGTTAGCGGCGATTTTCAGCACTCTTTTCTCTGAAGCAAACTAGAGGCCCTGGAACTCACAGGAGCCTCATCAGCAGATAGCAATCTTCGCAGGGAGGAAGCAGGAGGTTGGTGGTGGAGTCTGATGTGCCTGAGACTCCAGCAGGAGGCTAGCTCTTTTCCTAGCCCTTGGGTAATTGCTGTAACAAAAATAAAAGTTCTCTCAAAAGTCCTTTTCTCTCTTCTTCAAGGTCCAGTGGTCACTGCTGCAGGCCAGTGCAAGAAACAACACACAAGCACAAGGACAGTCACTTCCTGCAGATTCCTCCAGTGGCACGGACAGAGTTTCCTCTCCAGATCCAAAAGCAATACAAAAGTAGGGGTTTGAGCACAGATATTTATACCCCAAAAGCCTTTGATCCTTGAAGCTACCAGTCCCTGAACCTAGCCAGAACCAGTTCTGCTCAGGCCTGGAGCACTTTGTTTACCAGGCTGCATCCTTCCTTTCAGAAAGAGGGGTCTGCTAGCAGACACACAGTGGGAGGTGGAGCCAGCATTCACCTTGCCAGGCACAGCCCTATTCAGATCAAAGAGCCACCCCTCCCCACACTCTAAACGCAGATCTCTCTATTCAACCCAGGTCTGACTCAGCCTGTCCTGCCCCTCTAAAACCAGACAGCCAATACACATAACGGCAGAGCACACTGGAAGGCTTAGGCAAGAAAATACCTACTTTCTAAAAGTGGTATTTTCAAACACAGAATATAAAAATAAACTTCACTAAAAGGTGTATTTTAATATTCTGAGCTCAGGCATACTAAATTCGTTTTTCTACCATGTTCCTGGGGTCAGTTAGGACTATAGCATGTAATAGTCAAACTGCCCATTCTAGCCTATGAGGAACAGGTAGCCTTACAGTAGTGAAAAACGAAATGGTGCATAATTCACTACCAGGACATGCTACACACACCAAGGCATGTCCTACCTTACACATACAATGCACCCTACCCGAGGGGCGACTTACAGGATGCCAAGGGAAGGTTCAGGGGCTGGGAAGTGGGTGCACTTCACAGCCAAGATGGCAGTTCTGGACTGCACACAGACACTGCAGTGGCAGGTCTGAGACACACTTTAAAAGCTGCTTCTGTGGGTGGCGCAAACCAGCGCTGCATGCCCACCAGCAGCATTTGGTTTACCAGCCCTGGGCACACACAGGCCACACTACTAGGGACTAACAGGTAAACCAAATAAGCCAATAAGGGATATACCAATTCACATAGACATATTTACCAAGGGAGAGCATATGCACTTTAGCACTGAACAGCAGTGGTAAAGTGCCCAGAGTCATAAAACCAACAGAAACAGGTCAGCAAAAATACAGGAGGCAGGCAAAAAGTTTAGGGGTGACCCTGCAAAAAGGGCCATTTCCAACATTGAGGATAAACAGGTGCTGGAAAATGGCCGTTGCCTGCCTTTATTGTGAAGCCCTTAGCCCATAAGGAAGTGGTATGAAGCACGAAACGCGTCGGGCTGGACTGTGTACTTTCAGCGTGGCATTTTCTGTGTTCCCGCATTGCAACCTCCATTAAAGAATTGGTGCCAAACTTACCTGTGTGGGCCCTTCCTCTGTGGGCAACTTTTGGTTTATATATATATATATATATATATATATATATATATATATATATATATATATATATATATATATATATATATATTCACTGAAAAAACCATAGGTTTTAGGGACAGTTATAGTTAGTTGGACATTGCACTCGTACAAAACCCGTGAAATTCCCCCGTTATAGTTAGTTCAGCTAACTATAACTCGCGCCTCGCAATGCACTGCTGATGACGTCACATATTACATCACTCATGACATGGTCAGTGACATCACTGATGACATCACTGATGACATCTCAAATGACATCACTGATGACATCATCCAGTGACTGTGTGTTTCTGTAAAGTTTAAATATGTTTAATATATATAGGGAAAGGCGTATTGAAGAATGAGTGGGTGTATAAGTGTCTGAATGGATGATTTAGTACGTGCGTGACTGACTCTACAAGTGAGTGATTAAACGTATCTTACTGAATGCATGGGTTAGTGACTAAACTGTGTGAATGTCTGTATCCATCTGTTGGTGTGTAAGTGGATGCATGGATTTGCGAATAGCTACATGAGTGTCTATATGGGTTATTGATTGGTTCTATGAGTATCTGTATGGGTGCCTGAGTGTTTGTGTGGATGGGGTGTGTGCGACTGTGCATAGATGTGTGAGTGGGTGATTCACTGGGTGGATGGTTTCAAGAGTGCATCTGTGATAGACTGTATGGGTGGGTAAGTGTGTGTAAGAGTGTGTTAGTGAGTGAATGTATGTCCCAGTGGTACATGTGTGAGTAACTACATATGTGAAAGGCAGTATATATGTGTATTGGAGTATATAAATAGCTATAAGCGAGAGTGAGTGATTGTGATAGTGGCTGTATGGATGAGTGTGTGCTTGTATCAGTGATTGTATAAGAGCGTAACAATGTGCTAGTATTTGTATGATTAAGTGAGCTGGTGTGTGTATAACTGTATAGGTGAGTAAATGGCAGTGTGTTTAATTATTTGCATGACTGACTAGGTGTGTGAGTACCTCTATGGATGAGTGGCGGTGTTTGAGTGTCTATATAGGAGTAAGAGTGCATATGATAGTCCTGTACTGAGTGACCATAAGTTTGAGTGACTGTACGGGTGAGTGAGTGGATGTGTGTGTGTAGACCTAAGAATCAGTGAGTGGTAATGTAGTTATTGGTGTTGGAGTGTCTATGGTTTTGCGAATGGCACTCTGTAATTTAGATTGGGTGTATCAAAGGTTATATTAGGGTGTGAGGAGCTGCATCAGATTATCACGTGGATGATGTCATCAGTGATGTCATTTGAGATGTCATCAGTGATGTCATCAGTGATGTCACTGACCATGTCATGAGTGATGTAATATGTGACGTCATCAGCAGTGCATTGCGGGCGCGAGTTATAGTTAGCTGAACTAACTATAACGGGGGAATTTCACGGGTTTTGTACGAGTGCAATGTCCAACTAACTATAACTGTCCCTAAAACCTATGGTTTTTTCAGTGAATTTCAAAGGTTTTTTAAATGCTAATTTCTAACTATAACGTGTCTGAAACCTATGGTTTTTTCAGTGAATTTCAAAGGTTTTTAAAATGCTAATTTGTAACTATAACGTGCCTGAAACCTACGGTTTTTTCAGTGAATTTCAAAGGTTTTTAAATGACAATTTTTAAATGTATTAATTTGTATATTAATTTTTTTCATACTGATTTACTACATTTTTAGAAACAATTTCTTTTACATATTTTATTTTTTAAATTACATTGTAATTACATTATACATTACATTACAAAAATACTTTCTCAGAATGAATTACTTTAGTTTAAATACTTTGCACATAGGCAATAGACTTTTAAGTACAGTAGTTACAGTTGTTGCAATGGGCAACACATTTTCAAACACAATGCAACATTCAGCTCAATGTGAATTTCTAGTTAAATGCAATTAGTTACTTTATGGATTACTTTTCTAACCACAGGACTGGATCCTAGATTCAGTCCTGGTACATCTCCTGTAAACAGTTGAGTAAAAGCGTTTTGGTTACAGTCGTGATTTTTAAGGAATATTATTGTATTTTAAAAGTTGACAGAAACTTTTTCTCATAGAATCACCAATGTTATCCTATGGAAGGAAATTCACTTAGCAGGTAAAAACTGTTATCGTTACTTTTTCTTACTCAGTGTTGGATCCTGGATCCAGCACTGGTGCATCTCCTGTAAACAGTTGAAAGAATGCGTTTAAGTCATACAGGCGATTTTTAAGGAATATTTGTAGTTTGTGAAAATCGACACTTTGAAACTTTTCTGCTGAAAACCAGACAATGGATTCCTATGGAAGAAAATATAAGTTACTGGTAAGTACGGTTAAAATTACTTTTCAGGACCAGTACTGGGCTGAAAGATACAGCACTGAGGTCTCTCCTTATAACAGGTGAGTAAATCGGAATTCGTATTTCGGCTGATTTTAGAGGAATATTTGTATGTTTCAAAAATCAACACTTAGAAACTTTTCAGCAAAAGCAGGCAATGATATCCTATGGAAGGAAATTCAAGTTACTGGTAAGTACGGTTAAAATTACTTTTGAGGATCAGTACTGGGCTGAAAGATGCAGCACTGAGGTCTCTCCTGATAACAGATGAGTAAATCGGAATTCGTATTTCGGCTGATTTTAGATGAATATTTTAAAGTTCCAAAACTCCACACTTAGAAGAATTTCCAAGTGAAACCAGTCAATGTTAGCCTATGGAAGGAAATTCAAGTTACCGGTAAGTACGGTTAAAATTACTTTTCAGGACCAGTACTGGGCTGAAAGATACAGCACTGAGGTCTCTCCTGATAACAGGTGAGTAAATCGGAATTCGTATTTCGGCTGATTTTAGATGAATATTTTAAAGTTCCAAAACTCCACACTTAGAAGAATTTCCAAGTGAAACCAGTCAATGTTAGCCTATGGAAGGAAATTCAAGTTACCGGTAAGTACGGTTAAAATTACTTTTGAGGATCAGTACTGGGCTGAAAGATGCAGCACTGAGGTCTCTCCTGATAACAGGTGAGTAAATCGGAATTCGTATTTCGGCTGATTTTAGAGGAATATTTTAAAGTTCCAAAACTCCACACTTAGAAGAATTTCCAAGTGAAACCAGTCAATGTTAGCCTATGGAAGGAAATTCAAGTTACTGGTAAGTACGGTTAAAATTACTTTTCAGGACCAGTACTGGGCTGAAAGATGCAGCACTGAGGTCTCTCCTGATAACAGGTGAGTAAATCAGAAATCGGATTTCGACTGATTTTAGAGGAATATTTGTATGTTTCAAAAATCAACACTTAGAAACTTTTTCAGCAAAAGCAGGCAATGATATCCTATGGAAGGAAATTCAAGTTACTGGTAAATACGGTTAAAATTACTTTTGAGGATCAGTACTGGGCTGAAAGATGCAGCACTGAGGTCTCTCCTGATAACAGGTGAGTAAATCGGAATTTGTATTTCGGCTGATTTTAGAGGAATATTTTAAAGTTCCAAAACTCCACACTTAGAAGAATTTCCAAGTGAAACCAGTCAATGTTAGCCTATGAAGGAAATTAAAGTTACCGGTAAGTACGGTTAAAATTACTTTTCAGGATCAGTACTGGGCTGAAAGATGCAGCACTGAGGTCTCTCCTGATAACAGGTGAGTAAATCGGAATTCGTATTTCGGCTGATTTTAGAGGAATATTTTAAAGTTCCAAAACTCCACACTTAGAAGAATTTCCAAGTGAAACCAGTCAATGTTAGCCTATGAAGGAAATTCAAGTTACCGGTAAGTACGGTTAAAATTACTTTTGAGGATCAGTACTGGGCTGAAAGATGCAGCACTGAGGTCTCTCCTGATAACAGGTGAGTAAATCGGAATTCGTATTTCGGCTGGTTTTAGAGGAATATTTTAAAGTTCCAAAACTCCACACTTAGAAGAATTTCCAAGTGAAACCAGTCAATGTTAGCCTATGGAAGGAAATTCAAGTTACTGGTAAGTACGGTTAAAATTACTTTTCAGGACCAGTACTGGGCTGAAAGATACAGCACTGAGGTCTCTCCTGATAACAGGTGAGTAAATCGGAATTCGTATTTCGGCTGATTTTAGAGGAATATTTTAAAGTTCCAAAACTCCACACTTAGAAGAATTTCCAAGTGAAACCAGTCAATGTTAGCCTATGGAAGGAAATTCAAGTTACTGGTAAGTACGGTTAAAATTACTTTTCAGGATTAGTACTGGGCTGAAAGATGCAGCACTGAGGTCTCTCCTGATAACAGGTGAGTAAATCAGAATTCGTATTTCGGCTGATTTTAGAGGAATATTTGCACAATGGTGAAGGGAGGGGCGGGGCCTGAGGTGACATCTGTGCAAGCGCGCCCGTGGCGCATTTTAAGTTGGGGGATTAAGTCCCCTTGAATCATGAGGGTCCCTACGGGCCAACTAGCCCACCAGGAACCTCCAGTATGCGCCAGGGGCTGCGTTGCAGAGACATGTACAGAGGCCACACCCCTTTTACACCTCTCTGCAACGCAGCTCTGTGGCGCTTTCTGGACGTACCTGTTGGGCTAGTTGGCTCTCAGGGACCCTCAGGATTGAAGAGGATTAAATTCCCCATCTTAAAACGCGCCACGGGGCCTGTTTGCACACATGTCACCTGAAGCCCCGCCCCTCCCTTCACCACTGTGCAAACGCGCCCCGTGGCGCGTTTTAAGTCGGGGGATTAACTCCCCTTGAATCCTGAGGGTCCCTGGGGTGCAACTAGCCCACCATATACCTCCAAAAGAGCCATAGAGCTGCGTTGCAGAGAGGTGTAAAAGGGGCGTGGCCTCTGTACACCTCTCTGCAAGGCAGCCCCTGACGCATACTGGAGGTTCCTGGTGGGCTAGTTGGCCCTCAGGGACCCCCAGTATTCAAGGGAATTCGTTCCCCTCTGCAAACGCGCCAGGAGGCGCATTTGCAGAGTGGTGAAGAAAGGGGGCGGGGCCTGCGGGCCCGATCGTTTTTTTGTTTTTTTTTCCCCTGAAGGGGGGCCATGTGGCCCCCCTTCCTTTTTCCTATTTTTAGGCCCTGGGGACCCCATCCCCCAGGGCCTTACCCTTTTTTTAAAATTAAAATTAAAAAAACGGGAAGGGGCCGCGTGGCCTCCCTTCCCTGGGCCTGTATTGGCCCCGGGACCCCATCCCCGGGGCATGGCCTCTTTTTTTTATTTGGAGGGGGCTGCGTGGCCCCCTCCTCAGGCCATTTAAGGCCCCGGGGACCCCATCCCCGGGCCGGCCATGCACTTTTTTTTCCATTTTTTACTTTGGGGAGGGGGCTGCGTGGCCCCCTCCGTGGCCACTTATGGCCCCGGGGACCCCATCCCCGGGGCCTGGCCTCTCGTTGGGGACTGTGGGGGTCCCCAAGCCCCCACAGTCCCGCCGGCTCCCCGTGTCCTACGGGAGCCGGCATTGCTTACACATGGGGAGCAGCTAACATGCTGCTCCCATGTGGAAAGCACCGGCTTTGGATATTGGAAGAGAGAGCAGGTTTCCTGCTCTCTCTTCCAATATCCAAAGCAAGTTTGCAATGACAGGACGGGAGCCGCGAGGCTCCCGTCCTGTCATTGCAAACAGCAGTGTCCCGGGGTAGGCACCCGGGACACTGCAGGAGCCGGTCCTGGGGGTGGTGGTCCCCAGGGCCACCACAGGCTCCAGGAGGGGGCCGCGCGGCCCCTCCCTACATTTTGAAAGCCCGGGGAGGTGGTGGTCCCGGGGCTTGGGGTCCAAAACGGACCCCCATTTTAATTTTTCTTAGTGCCCCGGGAGGTGGTGGTCCCGAGCGTGTGAGGGCTGGAGCCCCCACACAGGTTTTTAATTTAAAAAAGAAGCCCCGGGAGGTGGTGGTCCCGGGGCTGCGGGGAGGGCTCAGAGCCCTCCCGCACCATTATACATAAAGCCCTGGGGGTGGTGGTCCCCGGGCTTGGGGGCCCTTAGAGGCCCCCACACATAAAATTAACCCCCCAGCATGCCCCCGGGACTTGGCCCACCCGGGGCCAATTAACTATAGAAGCGCGGGAGACCGCGCTTCGATTTATTTTTTTCGGCAGGATTCGATTATTTTTTGCCCAGGGGGTCCTTGTGGGACCCCTGAGCAGACCTAGAGGTCAGGGTGTTTCTACCCTGCCCCTTTGTGCGCTTTGCGCACTTGTTTCTGTCCCTCGGTTCTACCGAGGATAAAATGGCTGCCAACACTTCCTGATTTGGAATGTTGACAGCCAATTAACATAAAGCTCGTGCTCGGGAGGATCCGCGGCCCTAGATATATCTATCTTTTTACTTTTGATTTTCTCAGCAACTACTGAACGGATTTACACCATTTAACAAAAAGGGTTCTTTCTGAACCAAGAACTACCTCTTTGCCAAATTTGGTGTAATTCCGTTCAGCAGTTCGGGCTGTAGCCGTGTCTAAAGTTTCCTATGGAAAATTGCATGGGGAAAATGCGTTTAGGACCCCCCTTTTTCTCGGCCCCGCTTGACGAATCCCCCGAGACTTTCAGGGTAGGAGCGGACCGGAGCGCCTCACAAAGTTAGAACATTTTGCGAAGATACGTCAACCGGCAAGAGAGTTATTTCAAATAGAATGTCGCGGATTTCCTATGGATAATAGGTTGTAACTATAACTATCTACTGGCGACCGCCAGTAGATAATATATATATATATATTATTCAATGCACAATTTGGCAACTGCTTAAAAGTATTAATCCTGAGGCGCTTCGGCTCCTTGTTCACAGGTAAGCAAAACAGTCCAATGATTGCAGCCCTATTAAATGCTTATATACAACAGTCACAGACTACTAGATGTCACTGTGGTCCATATTTAACATAATTAATAATCATTTAAATGTTAATTCATAAATTAATAATAAAGTAATAATTAATTAATTTATAATTAACTTCCCACCTTATACCCCTACAAACCCAGCAGCCTGCACCTAATATATAATTTACAAAATATAATTACACAATGAATAATCAATTAAATAATTTACAAAAGTTAAATAATTGTTAATTAATTAGTACTTAATTAACTTCCCACCATAAAACCCTACAAATCCACCAGCCTGCACCCTATATATAACTAAAAACCACAATTATACACACCATGCAACATTATTAGTCAATTAAATCATTATTAATAAAGTAATAATTAATTGTTAATGCATTAATCATTACTTAAATTCACCCCATATACCCCTACAAACCCAGCAGCTTGCACCTAATGTATAACTAAAAAAATATGATTATTACACAATTAACATAATTAATAATCAACTAAATATGTAATAATACATTAATAATTAATTGTTAATTAATTATACCTATTTAACTTACCACCCTACACCCCTACAAACCAAGCAACTCACTAGGACACTTTAAATTACTATTAGCAACTAAATAAACAAGCACTAGAAACTCAATAGTTCTGGCATTTGTTTGAGTTAGAGCTATTGGCATTGTAAATGGCAATGTCTTTTACCTATGTGTTATGCGGTGTATGTATGTGGTGTGAATTGGAATTATGTGGGTTGGATTGGATTAGTTAGTTGTGGAATTGTGTGGCGTGGAATTGTGTGGTGTGGAGTGGATTTGTGTAGTAGAATTATGTGGCATGGTGTGCTCTGGAATAATGTGGTTAGTAATTGTGTGGTGTTGAGTGTACTGGAATTATGTGCAGTGGGATTGTGTAATGGAGTGTGATTATGTGGAATGGTATTTTGTGTTGTGCAGTGGTATGTAGTGGTAGTTAGTTCTGTGGTGTGCTGTTGAATTTTGTGGCATGATGTGCAATGTTGTTTTGGGGATGGCATGTATGTGGTGTGTAGTGTAAATATTTTGAGTTGATTTATGTGGTTTGTTGTTGAATTATGTGGTGTGGATTAGAAATGTGCAGAGTTGAATTGTGTGGCCATGGAACTGTGTGGATAGCTTTGCATTTTTGATGCTGAAGAAAGCAAATAGGTAGGAGCTTTGCTTTAGATCTGTGTCTTTGGGTTTTAAAAAAATTGAACGAGAGTTGGAGCTATTGGCGTTGTAACTGTAAATGTTTATTTGTTATGTGTTTTGGAGTCAAGTAGATGTATGTGGTATGTAGTGGAATTGTGTGGTGTGCAGTGGTATTATGTGGATAATAATTATGTGGCATTTAGTGTATTGGAATTATGTGGAGTGGGATTGTATGTTATGGAGTCTAATTATGTGGTATGGTATTTTGTGTTCTGGAGTGTTATGTAATGGAGTTTAATTATGTGGTGTGCTGTTGAATTTTGTGGTATGATGTGGAATTATGTGGTATGGATTGTATGTATGTGGTATGCTATGTAATTGTGTTGCACGCGCCGTTGTAACATTCAAGGACGTGTAATTGTAGCTCTGCCCAGACACGTGTTGAGGCAAGATGAACCATGTTGAAGGGTTATTGATATGTAGGAACAATAAACCAGATTATATGGTTTACCCATAATGCCACTATTTTATAAAGGAGGTTAAATAAAAGTTGGATACAGATTCCACAAATCAGCCTCATTTTCATGGAGACAAAAAGCCCCAAATCTGACTGGTGCAATCAATACTAAAATTCTGTATTTGATTGATGAAGGCAGCATTTTAAGTAAGCTGGAATGCCCCCTCCCATGGGCTGGCCTATGTATTTTTTTGTCACACCTAGGCACATTTTTTTTATTCTCTGCCTTGCCAGACACCACAATCCTCGGAAGGCAATGATAAATCCTTGAAGGCCCCTATTAAGAATGAGTGGTATAAGCATAATTTGCAATTATTCGAAATATGCACTTAAATAAATTTGGGAAATGTGTGGAAATGGTCAGGCTGCCATTGCTAAATGATTTAAATTATTAAAGAGGTTGCTCAATTATGCATCACATTATCACAAGGGCAGATATGAGCAGGGCGCCTAAAATTATGCATCCAGGGATGACTTAATTAGGTGGCATGGGTGGCTAAATTATGCGAAAAATGCAAATTATGCGGCATAAAGCACCACATCTTGTGATAGTATCACTTCATATAGCTTCTGAGCAATGTTTTCACCTCAATAGTACATGGATAACTACAAATTACAGCAATAAGCAACTGGAAGCTTACCATCCAACCTTTTAGAAGGGCCTTCCACTAACTAACAGGTGCTGCAGTGGCTTTGTGTGTGAGGAGGCCTTAGAACTAATAAAAAGATCAGTCTATTTACTTAAGAAATAACAAGCAAATTGCAGTCAGAAGCTGGAACAAAGAAAGGCGTGACCCCCCCCCCACCCCCTCACCCAATGTCATGCATTTTTAAAATGCTGCAGGACAAAGAACCAAGACTGGAAACAAACACTGAGTTAACCCAGCTGTTTATAAATTCAGAAAGAGCAAAGTCTTGCCAATGGCATAATTTAACAGCAAGTTCTTCTCTCTTGCAGTAAACATGCATTCTATGAAACTTTACCTTGGTACAGAACCCTAAATAAAAATATAACAGTGGAGTGGACACAGACAGTGCAACCTACAGTGGGGGAATAGGTGTGAAAGGGCACATGCAAAGGAACTGTAAAGACTTAAAACACCTAAGTTCACTCCCACAAACTGAGTTATATTTGCAAACGGGTTACATCGCTATAGTGTAAATTCTCTTTACATTCACAAGAATTCTGGGCAGTGTCTAATGATGATGTGTACTGCTTGTTGATCAGAATCCTAAATAAGCCACAGATTAGCAGCATGAAACATGAAGGAAAACGGCAAGTGACTTCTATGTACAGTGTTTGCTAACAGAGAATGGCAGAAGCAGGGGCAAGCGAATGCTCCATTTCCTCTTCTAAAACAAGTTTTCATGTCAAGGGAAAAAAATAGCTGTACTGAGCATTGATTCAAGACATCAAAGAGTTATATCGCTATAGTCTAAATTCTCTCTACATTTACAAGAATTTTGGACAGTGTCTATAATGATGATGTGTTCTGTTTGTTCATCAGAACCTTAAACAAGCCACGGACTAGCAGCTTGAAACACAAAGGAATCTGTCACGTGACTTCTATGTGCAGTGTTTGCTAACAGAGCACGGCAGAAGCAGGGGCAAGCAAAAGCTCAATTTTTCTCTTCTAAAACAAATTTTCGTGTCAGGAAAAAAAAAAACTGCCATACTGAGTAAGTATTGGGTAATTAATGAGCTGCCTGGAAAATATGAATTCCCTTAGTACAATACAGAATTCTAAGTGGCATTGCAATAAATGCAGCTATTAATTTCCCGATGAAAAACAGAAGTAAAACAAGCAATTGTAACCAGAGCACATGGTTGTTGGCGTGAAGCAGCCAGTGGGAGGAGGCTGAGCTTTGGCTGACGCAAATTCCAATATGGGAGATGGGGCCATCTCGCTCTGGGCCAGTAGTAACCGTGAATGTTGGATGGCCACACAAAATAAACAATGAGGGAAATCACCTGGGCATCAACCAAGCACCCAAAAGAAAGACAAGTGAAAGGAATGGACCAATAGAAGGCCGGCATTTCAGAATGGAACAACAAAGAACAAATGGCAAGCGATGGGCTTGGTTAAAGTCCTTATTGTAGATACATCATGTCTCGTAGACCAGTGCATATGCGCTGATTCTAGGCTCAACCTAACAATTATAAATCACTTAAAGATGCAAAGTATATTTAAAAATATTATAATGATATTTTTTACAACTATATTATTGAAAACAATATTATCAACAAGGATATTCTTGACAACAATATTACTCACCTGAATTGCCTTATATCCCTGCAATACGAAATTTTCGTATCACTGTAATTTTTTCCAATATTTCTGCATCTCGATATTTAAAACTCGATATTTTGTCCAAATACCATCACAAACAGCACAATGTGTACCTGTCATAACGATAAAGGTATCTTTTTCACTTTGAGGGCTGTGAATCCGTGGTAGTTCAGTAATATATACCTTACTAAAACTGTGCTCTGTATCTCAGACAGGGGTTGTGTCTCATACGCAACAAGTTGTGTTTTTTCCACATAGTTTGCTAAACATTTTAGGTTCATAGTAATGGCCTAGAAAACAAACTCTGGCAAACCCAAAGGGGTTGACTTTCAAGTACTAATGCATGCAAACACCGGCATGCAGAAATGCATAAAGAATATCTGTGCTTGTTTTTATTGACCTCCTCTGCCTTTGCGTTATTTTTTATCCCTCACTTTTGAGGTTATGCTGTTTTTCTAATTGCCCAAGCTTGAGAGACTGCTGCATGAAACATGCAAGCTTTGTAAACGAAATAAGGACACAGACAATCTAATGACTGAAAGAGGCAGGTATTACAAAGATACATCACAAACGTCTGTGCATGTTTGTGTATGCCTGTGTTTGTGTCCCTCAGAACAATAAAGTCAGAACTACTGCCTGTGCCAATGTCTGATTACTCTTTTTTTTGTCCTAATCAAGTTAGTTGAAGCATGCCAGATTGTTTACTTTGTCAATATGTAAATGTAGAAAAGTGGATTATAATTTAGGGTGGGCAAGTGTCCACCACAAAGAATAATGCCACCACTTGCTAGTTATCACACATAATAAATAAAACAAACCTATGCTCAATCTCTGGTGGCCTGGCACAAAGCAGTCAGACCTAAATCAAAGGTAATGTGTGAAGTATTTACGCAGTGCATACACGGTAGAAAAAGTCACACAAAACACAATAAAACTCTGCAAGGAATTTTATAATAAAGAGAAAAATGTCATGAGTAAAATGAGACAAAAAAATCGAATTTGAGTAACCAAAGACATGATTTTTTACATTTTTAAGAGAAATAGCATCAATAAGCAAAAAGTGCAAATGATAGCCAAAGGCCCTGGTAGACTCGGATCTAGGCAATATTTGAGGCTGACGGAAATGTAGCCCTGTTTGGCTATACGAGTGAAAGTTGTGAACTCAATAAATTCCAAAAAGTCTCTCACTGCCACTTCAGAATGGGACATTGTCTCTTTTTTGCTGCAAAGCATTTAAATTTCATCTAAGTCCCGAGGCAGAAAGGAACTTAGTCAATTTCTGAGAAGAAAATTCTTCCCCGAGCAGGCTGACACTGAAATTGTCGCTGGTGCTATGAAAACCGAAGGCTGGATATTTGAAACAAGTTGGGCCCTCTGAAGATCTGGAGCTGTGGAAATTTCTCGTGTAACATTTTCTAAGCCCCAATGCAGATTGGGACTAACACATTTTTTCAAAGGTGATGGGAGCCTTGAGTGGGATGAAGCTGAAATTCAATCTGATGCTGTGGCTCTGTGATTCAGATACTTTTTTCCATGGGTGCTGCTTAAGTTTTGGAGGAAAAGTTTTCAAAGGTTTGAAATTTTTTTCTGGCGCCCAAACAATCACAGAAGTACTCTTCTAAGGCACCCAGTACCTCAGGGAAGTGCACTTAAAGACTCTCAGGGTGTCAGGCAGAGGGCAATAGTAAAGTCCAGTCCATGTTCAGTTTCTATAAGCCAGCTGGTCATTGCCAGGAAAAGGTCGCTTGCAGCTTGTTGTATCCCCACAGTCACACAGGATGTCAGCCAAATGGCCTTAGACTCCATTTGTCGGCCTTGAGTTCAACTCTTCTGGTATCCTCGCAGGTCACAGAAAGCAGGTCAAGTCTTTTTGTTATCTACTGCAGGTCCAGAACGTGTTCTGAGGAAGGCTGTCTGAGGGTCCAGTGTTGTAGGGTTCACCAGCATGTGTGTGGGGGACACCCTAAAGCACTCATAGTCCCTCTCTGATCAATGAAGTAAAGATTCCCATGCCTGGGCTTACCTACTGTTTCAGTAGTTCTTGTTTGCCTTACTGCCAACAGACCAAAGATGCGACATGCCGGGGTAATGCCAAGTTTCCTGCCGCACTAAGCTTGGGCTCTGACAGCATGGTGGTGTTTATGTGAGGTAAATCACCAGTTTCCTCATACGACTAACACTAAAATCTATTTTTCAGAAGGCCCTGGACCCATAACAAAACAGGAAAGAGAAGTCTGGCACAACAAAAGCAGATTGCTCAGCAACTAGATAGGGGATGCACACAAATTGTGTTATGGCCCTGTTTGATCCCTTTCTAGGGTGCAGGAGCTTTACTTGTGCCTCACGCAAATCTTCCAAACAGGATTTCACACTGTTATGGCAACATTATGTCCACTGCCCCCATCCTGAATATTATTCTGAGCTCAGATGAGTCATCCCTGCTCATTCAGGTTGATCTGTCAATCAAAATGATCTATTATGTAGCTCCTGGAGAGAAGTTCACACCTCAGCCACATCTCATTCATGCCAAGTACAGACTGACCATGTGTCATAGGCTAATGCAAATTAGCCACGAGAAGGCTCATGCAGGGAAAATGTAACTTTCTAAAAGTTACTTTCCTTTGATATTTATTAGAAATCTGACCTCACCATTGAATTGGATTTTTAATACCTATCAATTGTATAATTATTTTTCTAGCTGGTCCTATTTCCGAGCTAGCAGGATTAATATTTTAATCGGCATTCTGGTTTTCTATATAGGACAGCAAAAGTGCCATAGTGAAATTGGCTTTCGAGGCCTTGTCACTTTATGGACATGGTAATATGAATTTTCCTTGTGTCCCACTGTAATTTACCAAGCACCCTGCCTTGTGGGCTACAAGGCCTACTTAGGGGCGACTTGACTTGTCAAAACTGGGTTTTTTGACAGGTCACACTGCAGATTTTACTCTGCAGTAATCAGGCTACATAGGGTAGACTTGAAGCCATGTTTCCAGTGGCACTGTAGTGGATGGCACAATAGGCGCTGCAGTCCACAAGTGGCATTTAACTTTTTATGCCATCAGTGTGTTTCTGCACCATATACTATGGCATTATAGGAAAGCTAACTGTGCCAATCAGATTTTAAGCCAATTTCGACATGTTTTAGGGGTCAGACCACATACATAGGGCACTGAATAGCATTTGCCCAGTGTTAGAGTTCAAGATTACCAGTAGGTGTGTCCCCCAAAAATGAAAAAATTGGGATGGCCACTGAGAAAGGGGTCACTGTGCAACAATAAACATATACTAACATTTTTAAAAATGTATAACTTTTGTATGTGCAAATGCACATTTTTCAAAGCTGTCAACTGCATTTGCCTTGGAGTATACAGCTGAACTTTCATAACATCCCCAATCTCCCACTTTATCAGAGATGTCCTCATTTGGCACACTTTGCAAAAGTATTTTAATATGTGAGCATTTAATTTTGTATTGGAGTATCTTATGATTTTCGACTCCAATTTCATGTACACTGATGTGTCTTTTAATGAGAGAAACATCCCCTAGAAACACGGCAAGAACATTATTTCTCACTTCTGTACCAGACATTTACTTCATGTTTGAAATTTAGTGACTCATAAATATGTTTTGACCTGTCTTCTGCAACCTATTCACAATATTAATACCAACAAGCTAATAATTGTGAAATGCTGAGCGTAGTGCTCATCTGTAGGATGCTGCTTTTAATAATGTATATTTAGCTATAGTACTCATTTATATAAAAGCATTGTGAATGACAGTGTGACAGTGGATCATCTTGTCATTAATAAGCATTGAAGCTTTGTAGAACAACATCCAAAGCTGAGACTGAAATAAGAGAGATCAACAATCCAATGATAATGATCATCAATGTGGTCATTACATTTCTAAATAAAAAAAATTCTCTACAGAATTAAATGCAGTGTGGACTAAATATGTGTACATGAGTTTTCATAAATTAAAATCCTCCTAGATGCTTAAGACCAGTCTGGGCACCACCAGCACATGTTTCTCAAGACTCTTGCTCTTCTTCAAGACTTAAGACCTGATTCATAGTTTGGAGTACAGGTTACGCTGTCACTACGTGTCGGATATCCTGGGGCTTGTTTATGAAAACTGTTGCATCACTGCGACAAAACAGCGATGCAACAGTTTTCACTGCGCCCTCCTTGCGACACGATGGATGTGCCCTATTTATTGTACGGCGCTCCATGTCGCAAGAAAAGACAGATACGTCAGGAATACTGACGGGTCTGTCGGCGCAAAAGTCACGCATTGCTGGAGTTGTGTCGCAAGCATGATGCAACTCCAGCAATGGGTGGGGGAGGCCTATCTTTAATGTACTGCGTCACTTTTACGTCTGCCATGAGGCAGGCATAAGGTTCTGATGCAATGGCATCCTAGAAGTTGTGCACTGAAATCTTATAGCTTACAATGTGTCACCTCTACGAGGCTTTTACGCAGAGGAATGCCCACCCTGCATACATTGTACCTGGCGCAGGTATAAAGTGGCATCAAGAGTTTACAAAGTGATGCATCTGCCTAGATGCGTCACCTTGTAAATATGGCTCAACGTGGCGCATTGTTCACGCTGTCGCTGCATCTCGAAATTGATGCAACGGTGGTGCAAAAGTTTTGCAAGGGGCTCATAAATGAGCCTCCCCGTCTGCAATAGGATGCAATGCACTTGTAATAAGGTGGACAAAATGCTCGTCAGGCCTTGCATCTCTACATGTGACCATACTATGATGATGGTGTCCTCCAGTGTCCATCAGCATACTGCAACCTTGCTGACTGTCTGATTTTTGCATCTTGCACATGTTTCAATTAAAGATTCATCTCCTTTAAATACATTTGATCAAAGTGCCACGAGACCTCCCTTTTGTGGATGCAGCTCTGTTTGGAAAAAACCCAAAAATAAAATAAAATAGGCTATGCCTGACATTCCTCTCATTTGCTGCTACTCGCTACGCATTAGAATGCTCTCATTTACTGTCAGAGAAACAAAGCGCCTTGGCATTCAGAACCACACCCTTGTTAGGAGTCACTCAGCCAACATTACAAAACCCCAGCGCCTAGTTCTCGTGTGCTACCTTCTTTTGAGGCCAGTCCTTTCAGCCTCAAGCACGCCACATTTGCTTTTCATAAAGAACAGCGTCTCGCTTTCTGATAGAATTATTTGCACTGCGTGAGATAAAGGGAAATGCATTGCCTTCGTATGTGCCACTGAGGCAGAGTTTCTATTATCAAGAAAGTAAAAAATAACTGTAAAAAATCAGTCTCCGAATTATTGTGAACTTTATGCTGGCCCTCCTATTGTATCGTTTATTCGGGTTCCCTAAAAAACCATTTAGTGAATGCTGTCATTTCACACAGATAATAACTGTTTTACCTGCAACGTGCCCTTCTGCAGCTGAAATGAACTGCAAACATTCTGCACAACACGCCGATTAAGGAACCAGCAACCTTTTATAAACTTTGAAACAAACATTAATCTAGTTCATTGAATATTTGATGAAATATTGCTTTCGTTATTCATCCAAACTAACAATTAGTTATTCATCCAAAACAACAATCCCTTTCGACTGAGAACATTTCTTTTCAGGATGAGGCTGCATTAGATTATTATCATTGTACCCTTACATAGCGGCAAACACAAATATCTAGGTGCATATGTATGAAGGTTTTGCGCAAGGGCGACGCAAAACCTAAGTCAGATTTTTCAAGCCAATCAAGGACACCTAGGGGCATATTTACAATGGAAGTGATGGAGCGCGGCGGTAGCCTCCTTGGCTTAACGCCGTGCTCCGCCACTTCTGAAACGCAGGGCTCCACCATATTTACAACAATTTGATGCAGCCCTGCGTTTCCCCCTGCGCTGGCGCTAAATTTAGATGCCTAGCGCCAATGCAGCCACCCTTGCACCATAGTGCAAGAGTGTCTGCGTTGCAGGGAAAGACACCTTCCTGCACATAAACAATCAATGGTGTTTTGCTGTTTCCATGTGTGCTGCACAACTCAGCACACATGGAAACAGCAAAAACAAGGAGAAATTAAACATTTTTCCTCATTTAGCCAGGGTAAGACCAGGTTTTCCCTGGTCTTATTTTTGGCGCTGCCCCATATTTACGCCACCCTTTTAAAAACCAATGGGCGTTGCGGTGGAACGCTCACCGCAACACCTATTGCCCTCCCCTTTCACGCTAAGCGTAGCGAGAAAGGGTGCCTTATTTACAAGGCAGAGTTAAGCCATGTTAAGTAGCTTAAATGCTGCCTTGTAAATAAGGCGAAGCCACTATCGCCAACACTAGGTCCAAAAAAGTCACATTGTGGTGGTGATAGGGGCTTGTAAATAATATGCCCCCTTGTTTGGCCCTGCGCGGCTTGATAAATCCAGTCTAACGAAATGCACTGCATATCACTGCATTGCGTTACCACGCATCCACCCATGGATTTTGGTGTATTCCCAGATTTACCAATATTGGTAAACCTGAAAATACATCAAAATGCTACGCCTCCCCAGGGAAGGCGTAACATGGAGAAATATGTTTATTTCGCCTCCGTTTTTCCTCTTTCTATGGGTGATGCATTCTGCAGCACACATTGATTCCTGCACAAAAACAATCCTGGCTGCAATGCAGGCACCCTTGCATGATGGCGCAAGGGTGCCTGCATTGGTGCTAGGCATCCAAAAGGATGCCAGGGCAAGGCAGGAATGTGTCGTATTATGTTAAATACGATGCATTCCTGCCCTTTCACGAACGCAGTGCAGCACAGCACGGTGGCTTGCTGAGCTGCTTGAAAACTTCATAAATATGCCTCCAAGGGGGGAGATTTACTAAGATTTTACTCTGTGTTTGCTTCACAAAAGTGACGCAAATAGGCGCAAAATCTTTTTTTTACGATTTACTTTCCAGCGCTAAACTTGTTTAGCACTGGAAATAGTGTGAAAGTAATGCAAAGTAGCGCATGGCGCTTTTTTGCATTACTTAGCAACTAGGGGGCATACCATCGGTGGTGCATGTGCATTCCCATGCAACCACCCAAGGTTTCTGACACTAAACCCAATTTACCAAACAAAGTAGACTGGGTTTAGCGTCAAAAAACTGCGCCCTTTAAAGTAGACGCAAGGAAGGAGAAATGCTTTAATTTCTCCTTCCTTTTCCGACTTTGCATGCGTGCTGCACTATGCAGCATGCATACAAAGTGGGGGAAAGGCTTGAAGTGAGTCTCAGCATATTATTTTGTACTTGAACAGAACCTATGCTAGACTCATGGAGACACCCTTGCACCCTGGTGCAAATGTGTCTCCATGGCGCACGGCAACTCATTTCAGCGCCAGCGCTAGGGAGAGGGGAAGAGAGGGCCTTATTTGTGTAAATTTGCCGCTCTCCACCTCTCTCCTTTTCACGTAGCACAGCATTTACGGCTGCGCACTGCACTGTGTGAAAAAGTAGTAAATCTTCCCTAGTGTCTTCTATGATTTCTACAACTAGGAGGGGGGAATAATAAACTGAGAAAAAAAATCTGTCGGATTTTCATTCTTCACAAGTTGCCTTATGAATCGAGAAATGCTAGTTTGGTTATTTCATTCTTATACAAATCTTTTTTTATTATTAGTTCTCTTATCCTTTCAGTAAATCAGTGTGGTCCAAAAGTGAGACAATCAAAACGGACGAAGAGATTAGAGCCAATTTTCTGTCTTGACAGCGCCTGCAGATTACGTTTTCCAGTGGTACAGTCAGTTTTGGCCGCTCCTAACCCTTATTTTCTGCTGAGTAAAGGTAAAACCCCTTTTAAAAAGGACAACAGCCTGACCAGATTGTTTAAAGTGAGGTTTGATTATTTGTTTGAAGACTGGCACTGCCACACCAGCTGGACATCCCTGTCCTTACACAATAGTTTTATCTAGGAACCCACTTCACTTACCACTCATAGTGGGCATAGTCCAGGAAAGCAGAGTCCCATCCCTCAGGGGCAACCTAACTTGACGTCAGCTGCCTGCTTCTGTTTCATATCAATCCGGGGCCAATGGCGTGCTTGAGTACTTGATGAGACGGATAATTTGCTAGTCGCTAGGGTTATCACAAAAGCAAGGCACTGTCGGAAGATTTAGCCTTTATTTGTGTTCTGAACTCCACAAACGTTCCCAAAAGAGTGGAGTGTTTTCCATGAAATAGGATACATATTAGAAAACAAAAATCAAAAACTCATTCTCAGATTAATCGTTTCCAATGGCGTATCTTTCAGGTGCATGAGATGGGCAGTGAAAGGAGTTTGGCTTCATATTACTATAAGACCCACTGCGGCTCCAAACTCTTACCTTGTCTGATTTATAGAATCTCAAGGTTCAGCCATCTGGCAGTTTGTGATAAAACGTTAGGTAGCAGCAGTGAATTGCCAGGAGAGTTATTCTGGTGAACATAGCAGCAAAATGAGAAATGGACAGCATAAGCATAGTTTCGAGGCTTTGCCTCCCCAAGTGCTGAGCCCTTTTTTGATCTTTGGGGTACTTTGCGCTTATGCCTTCATAACTTTTCCATACAAGGTATCCATGCTATATATTTGTCATTTTTCCAACATCCTGGGGTACTCAGGGTTTGGAGCATTTCCCTGGAAGGCACTGAGAAAATATCCAAAATATAGCTACATTTTGCTTTTTTGGAAGGGAAAATTGAAAAAAAAGTTAACTACAAGAAAGCATATGTTGTTTTTGCTAAAACACAAGTTTTGCTATGCTAGGACTATCATCTCCCTGGCGTTTAGGAACAGGCAGGGTTGTGCAAAAAAACAGTCTTTCTACCACAGATTTTTATTCTTTTAAGAGGTAGTAAATTTTTCCAAATTTGCGGCCGATTACGATGCAGCCATAAAAGGCTCTGACCCTCGGAAGGAGCCTTTATGGCAGCATTGTAATGGGCCGGATGGTTTAATTTACAACTGCCTCATTACGATGGGGGCGGTCATAAACTAAACCTGCCAGTCGTTCCGGGTGACTTCCGACGGCCAGTCGGAATCCGGCCTGCGATCACTAGGGCAGGCATTTCCCCCCTGAGATTACAATGTCGGGTTTCGGCTGCCTTTCCGTGCCGGCCTTTCTGATACAGAAAGGCTGTCGGAACTGGACTTTGGGGGCCCCAGCAGGGCCCCCTTGGGTGCACGACTTCTGGTTGGAGGCTGAGGGGGCATGTTGATCCCTGCACCCCATGGTAGGCACCTGCCACAGGGAGCAGGGATGAACTGCACCTCCCTTTTCTCAATGGAAGCTTGTGTTACGGCCGGTTTACGGCTGTAATACGAGCTCCCATTGAGAAAAGTGCAATGTGACCTTGTAATAGGCCGGTCGGGACCGTCGACCGGGTGTCGGTCGGTCCCAGGACCGAGTCGGTATCGGGCAGAAGGAATTCCGCCTGACATCGAAATGAGGCCCTATGTGTGATTTCAACCTACTTGCAGTTTGTGATGGAAAGAGGTGTAAAACCCAAGTGTGATCTCAGAAAGTTATACATTTCTGAAAGGAAGACAAAATTCTAAATTCATCAAGGGGTCATTTGTGTAGATCCCTCAAGGTTTTCCCACATGCACAACTCGTGTAATAAAATAAATAATAAAAATGAGTAGGAAAAAAATAGTTATCATTTTCATCTGTGATCTTTTGTTGCAATGGGTGATTTACAAAAGCAATATAGTGTTATGTCCGATAGACCCTTCTGGTCACAGGGATATATAGGGCATGTAGGTTCTCCAAAAACACGTTATACCCAGAGTCAACGTCTGACCAGCAACTTATATTGATTTTTCATTGTGTACTGACCAAAGAGAAATTCATATAATAAAATATAATTAATGAAAAATGGGCATGAAAAAAATCTATGTATTTCTGAAATGTGCCAAGATACTGGGTTTGCGAACAGTGGATGCCTGTACACTTCTGAAGTTGTGGTTGCCAGACCTATCATGTGATTCACAGAGCATTTAGCAAAATGTCTTTTTTTGGCACAGTGGCTTCCATTTAGAAGCCAAAAAATATACAGAAATCCAATTGATAGTAACAAAGTTACTTCTACTCTCCCTTGTGAAGTACTAACATTGTCCTAGCTTTGATCCGTTCCTGTCCTGGGGACTAGGCCCAGGTACACCCGTGGAGTATAGTTTTTATCAGGACAAGTGTGGGGACCTTCAGTGATAGGTATTTGTGGGTCCTTGCCTATTCGTGAAGTTTCCATCATAGAAATGTGAGAACAATTAGTGATTTTAGGCCAAGTTCCAGGTTTGTAGGCATTATGGGTAATAAAGACCATGAGATCAGTGTTTAATTTGAGCCAGTGGTTGCAGGTGAGGGCCACCGGTACTCATTTCTGGGGTCCATCACTTATTTTTCCTCATCAGACATAGACCGAGAGCAGGAGAGGGAAAAACACTCAAAGGGAAATAAAGAAGGAAGAGACAGACTAAAACACCCTCACAAAGGGAGAAAGCAGGAACCTACAAGAGTTAGATAAAGGGACAGGCTGTGTCTGGTAGTGTATTACAGAGAAATGAGGGGGATACAAGATTACCTATTGAGAGTGCTGACATTTAATAGCACTGGGTGCAGGCGTCTGAGCAGGGCATTTGTGTAAGAAATTGTGTTACTGGTTGAGGGGGGTAAAACCCTACTCCAGCAGAAACCACAATCCTTGAAAGGGTGAAGTCACAAGCAAACCCTAAATTAACCTGTGCTCAACCACTTTGGCATAGAGCAGTCAGGCTTAACATAGAGGCAATGTGTAATGTATTTGTGCAACACTTCAAACAGTAACACAGTGAAAACACACCACAAAAGGACACCACACCAGATTAGAAACATAGAGTAATTTTTAATAAATAAAACAAGACGAAAATGCCAAAAATCAAATCAGTAGAACAAGAGATATGTATGCTTTAAGATTTCAGTGAAAATAGCGTCAAAAAGCACAAAGTGCCAACTGTGGATATCTGGTTGCGCTGGACTGGGACAAAGTCACAAGTCCAGGACGACTGTGATGGAGTGTGGGCCAACTACAGGGACACAGTTAGTCCGGCTGAACAAAAGTACCTTGGGTCCTTGTTGAAGAGCATTGCGAGGTCCTGTGCCAAAGATGCGTTGTGCAGTCGAAGTGATACGTCAGTTCTGAGGTGCTGCAGAGCTGGGATGCGAGGTCCTGCATCCTCGTCGCTGATCCTGTTGATGAGGGCTTGCAATGCAAAGCACGGCGTAGAGGAAATACTGTGTAGTCAAGGTGATGCGACCATTCCGACGAGCTGTGATGCTCCGATGTGAGAACCTACATCTTCGTCAAGACTGCAACTGATGAGGGATTTGCAATGCAAGAGCCTACGTTGGAAAACCTTCACACAGGCGGCGTTTCTGATGTGTGCTGCAAGGTTGATGTGGAGTTCTTGTGCCGAGAAACACCCTAAGAACAGAGGCGATGAGTCGTTCTGCTCAGGATTGCGCCATACAGCAGAGAAGATGCGTCAGTTCTGCTCAGTGGCAGAGCACCTTCAGGTCCACTTCCAAGATTCCAGGAATGGGCTGGCACCACTTGGCAGGTTACGGCTCACAGATGGCAGAGTTCAGGTGCTGGGTTCAAGGTTATTGGAGCCTTCTGTCCCTGAGGATCTAGTCAGAAGGCTAGTCAGCTAGCCCTTGGAGTCACTTTGGGGTCCTGGGTTCAACAGATGCAGGTCCAGTATTTCTCACCCAAGCAAAAGGGCAGCAGGGCAGCAGTTCTTCAGAGCAGCTGTACAGCAGAGTGGCAGTCCTTTCAGCAGCACAACAGTCCTTCCTGGAGGAGTATCCACAGGTGAAGAAGTGTACTGAAGAGGTGGTGCCTGAGGTCCAATATTTTCACCTGATGCCCTTCTCCTGGAAGTTGGAAGACGCTTCTAGAAATTCTGTTTGAAGTGCACAGGGTTACTTCCTTCCCTACTCTGGCCCTGGACTAACTACAAGGGGTATGCAGCCCTTTGTGTCTAGGAAAGACACAGCCTATTTAAGTGTAAGTAGAGCTGTGCCAGCTCCGTCCTCCCATCTTGTCAGTGATAACCCATCCAGGCACTCCTCAGCTCTCTATTGTATGCAGCTGTCTAGGAGGAATACACAAACCCTAGCTGTCATCTACACCCAGTCATGTGACTCAGAGGCAGGCTACAGGCACTAAATGTCTAAGGCAGGAAAATGCCAACTTTCTAAAAGTGGTATTTTCAAAATTGTTATTTAAAATATGACTTTACCACCAGAGACGATTTTTTATTACAATTCCAAAGCCATCAAACACGAACTGGTAACCTGCTCCCATTTGGAAATTATCACTTATTAAATGTAATAAAGCAACTCCAATGTTAGCATATGGGAGAGGTATGCCTTGCAGTAGTGAAAAACAAGTTTAAGAGTTTTTCACTACCAGGACAAGTAAAACCTAAAAGTACATGTCCAAATTGTAAATACCCTGCAAGGTGCCCTTCGGGCTGTCTAGGGCCTACCCTAGGGGTGACTTATATATATTAAAAAGAATGTTCGAGCCTTGCAAAACATTTACTTTGCCAGGTCAAAATGGAATTTTAAAACTGCATACACAGGCTTCTATGGCCGACCTGAGACATGTTTAAAGGGCTAATTAAGTGGGTGGCACAATCAGTGCTGCAGGCCCAGTAGTAGCATTTAATTTACAGGCCCTGTGTACATGTAGTACCACTTTACTGGGGACTTACAAGTAAATTAAATATGCCATTTGGAGATAAGCCAATTTTCACATGTTTTAAGGAGTGAGCACATGCATTTTAGCACTGGTTAGCATTTGTATAGTGTGCAGAGTCCTAAGGCCAGCAAAAACGAGAGCAGCAAAAATAAGGGGAGGAAGGGAAAACATTTGGGGGAAGACCACCCTAAGGATGACAGATCTTACAGTTGGGTACCCGCACTCACTTTATTTGACAAATTAAGCACTGTTTGGGTCCATGTGAGTCACACCACCCTGGACTCCCGTCAGTATCTAGTTTTCATAAATGTCTGGGTTTGGCAGGTTTCCCTGGGTGGCAGCTGAGCCTGGGCCAAGCACCCTCAGCTACCGCTATTGCTTATGTCTCTACGTTATGTTTTGGGGCCTATTGTATCACAAATGCTAGGCCCAGCCACACAAGAGGGGTACCTTTTTTATCTGGATAAGTGTGGGCATGCGGCGTGCAAGGAATTTTGTTGATTCCCACATGCTCCTTAACTTTCTTTCACAGGAATCTGCTGAAAATAAGTTTTTTATGCTTGAAGGGTATTGTGGGTAAATAAAGGTAATGTGATCCATGTAAAGCACACCAACCTGGACTCTCTTGTGTGTTTAGTTTTAAGACATTTCTAGGTTTACTAGGTTCCATGGGTGGTGACAGAGCATAGCCTGCATAGTGCAGGTATTCAGCATGGCAGGTAAGAGGACATTTTCATTTCCATGCACTATGCAGGTCCATTTGTCAAAACTAAAGAATCCAGATTTCCTTTAATTGCTATGGGGATGGGGATACCCTGCGCCCCATGTAGGCAGAATGACTGTTGAGACTTTAGGGGTTGGATGTAGGCCACCCATACCCCATTTGTTTCGTAAAACCGGAAAATATGTTCCTGGTGACTAATGGGCTTTTTGCTCCCCTCCGCCCCCCCCCCCCAGGGGAGAATTGTGGTAAGTACCCCAATCAACCCAGCATAACTGTTCTTCCCTTTTCAGTGGTAGGGGCAGAGCCCAATGCCTGGGTGGGCTACATCTACCCCTTCTTTTTTAGACCATTTTTTCCTGGGTGGTCTAGTGCACTTTCTCTCTCTCACTTGAATTCAACAGTTATAGTCATCTCAATTTAACTATAACTCATGCCCTAAAATAACTATTACTAGTGCTTTCACCATGCACTGTTAAATACCTCAGATATTATATCACTTATGGCATGTTCTATGACATCACTGATATCATCACTGCAACATCTGAAATTACATGATTGATAACAACACTGTGCAGTGCTGGGGCATGAGTTAAAGTTACTTTAGGGTACTAGCTATAATCACTTGAGGTAACTATAACTGGTGAATTCCAATGAATTCCAGTGGGTTTGTTTGTTCAAAATGGTATGTTTTAACTGATATTTTCATCTCACCATCAAAATAATTTAATTGACGGGTTAAGAAAAACATTACAAATCAAATACAAACAAATAACTCAAAATGATTAACTCTCTCATTCTAAAATTACCAAATTCATTACTTAAAAGGCTTAATCGGTTTACGTACATAAAAAATTGCACAGTGTGTTCTACTGTCTTGATTCTGAAATCAAATTCATTTCTTGAGAGTCTTAATCATGCTAGTCAATATAAAACAGCACTGTACTTTCAGGGTAGCAGTGGCGGCTGGTAGGGAACAGTGGCGGGGCGGGGGAAGGTGGGGGTTAGGAAAAAAATAAGAAAGAAAGAAAAGCAAACTTACCTAGAGGTTGCCTTCGCGGCCGCTTCTCCTCCAGCAGGAAGCACCCAGCCACACAGAATCCCCTGACCAATAACAGCTCTGCTTTAAGCAGCGTATATTCACGATGCCTCAGATGAGGATCTGTACTACAGAGTGGTGCTTGTGCTTAGACAGTGCAATTCCGTGGTAGTCTTGTGCTATAGAGGAGGTAGTTATAAAATGGAGTAGGGCTGATGCAGTTCGCCTGCGCTGGAGACATGTCAGGCTGTGGAGATTGAAGCTTGCTTTCTCCAAAAAGGCGATCGCTTGGTCCAGACTCTTCAGAAGTCTAGTCAGAAGCTTCACGTCTGATCCATGCATACATTCATCAAGGGCTGCTTGTATTTGATCTAACTACTAGGCGAATGAAACAGGGACGTAAACATTTCCTTCTGGGGCCTACGAGGAGTGGACAAAGACAAATTACATGGGTTAGTGATTCAGATCTGCTTCAACACCCCCCTGCAGCATGAGCAAGCATCTTTAAACTTCCAAGGTTGGATAGTCTTTAATGTTAATTGTAGAAACCTGCATCTGATGTTTTTAATACATGTTGAATGTTTCAAATTGATGGATAGGTATAGTTGCGGGAAAGATGATGTAAAGGATGGCAATAAGAGCTGTGCTCTTGGTAAATTTGCTAAGGCTATTGAGTTAATTTTAAAACAAAAGATCCTGGCACCTATTATGGCTGTTGTTTTGATATAGTTGCAGTCCTGACTGAACTCCCACAAATCCCTTAGCTTGTATTTATTCAATATATCATCGAGATGCCATACCCTATTGACTTGATGAATTTAAGGAAAGGTTACTAGTTTGTTCCAAATCAGCCTTTTGAGAGACTCTTCAGGTGCCATTCTCAGCCTCTGCCAGTAACTCATGAAGCTGAGGTCAGGTAGTGAGGTTGTATCCATGAGTCTGAATTCAAGCCTTGACTGACTAGTGGACATGCTTTTTGGCAATGTAAATATAACCCTGCTTGCTCCCATGTAGAATCTCTGAAGGCTCTTATGGAGCAATGATGACCAAATCAGAGATTCATATAAAAGAGCAGGGAACACTTTAGCTCGGAGTATTTCCAAGATGTATGTGCCTTTCGGGCATTTTATTTGGTTAGAAATGCACTTCAATTGGTTTTGCAGAAAAGTACAGTGGACGGACAGAGCTTTGCATTGATGGTCAAATTTTAGCTTTTCATTGATCCAAACCCCTAAATACTGGTTGGTCTCAGATGTTAATATCAGGACTCAGATGTTAGTATCGTTTGAGTGTTGATACTCCATAAGCATTTGGTTCTACTAGTGCCGAATTTCACAATATTTGTTTAGGCCAAATTTAATTTTAGCTCATTATTGTGATTATAAATATTGAGACCATTTAAGGCTAGTTGTAGGCCAATTGGTGTTTGGTCGAGCAATACAGTGTCATCGATACAATGTAAAAAAGCTACATGTTGACTGCTTGGTTTCCATGGATAGGTCCTCAATTTAGCCAGAGATGTTAATAGATAACAGTGTAGAGGTTGAACAAAACTGGGGCCAGAATACAGCCTTGCTTTAGGCCCCGATTTTTCACCTAACAATAACATTCCTTTAACGCTTGTTTTTCCATTTTATATATATATATATATATATATCCATCACTAAGTTGCCTCCAACAGAGAAAGCCCACAAAGGTTTGTATCCGCCATCCTTCTTTAATAAAGACTGCAGCGAAACACTCGCAAAGTTCACAGCTACATTCAACAGCCGACGCGTTTCGGGCTCCTTATTAAACACAGTACTCGCCCCTGTGTATTTTAACGGAGTGCTGGCGTCTCACTGAAGAAATACAGATTAAAGGCACTACAAGTACCAGGAGTCTCGGGAGTGATGACCACGCCCACAGGGGCGAGTACTGTGTTTAATAATGGTGCCTTTATTGCCAAGCAGCTCCTTGTGTGTTCAGCCTAAGAAGAAGGGCAGGAGCCCGAAACGCATCGGCTGTTGAATGTAGCTGTGAACTTTGCGAGTGTTTCGCTGCAGTCTTTATTAAAGAAGGATGGCGGATACAAACCTTTGTGGGCTTTCTCTGTTGGAGGCAACTTAGTGATGGATGTATAACGGCTGGCCTCAGCCGTAGTGGAAGCCCCACTGTGGTGAGCAGACCATGACGACGCCAATTCGACGTTGCCAGTATTGGATAGGTGCCGGTGATAAAGACTACAATATGTCAACTGAACTTTTCGCAAACCACAGCCACCCACTGTGGTTCTATTGTTTTAATATTTTAACGGAGTGCTGGCGTCTCACTGAAGAAATACAGATTAAAGGCACTACAAGTACCAGGAGTCTCGGGAGTGATGACCACGCCCACAGGGGCGAGTACTGTGTTTAATAATGGTGCCTTTATTGCCAAGCAGCTCCTTGTGTGTTCAGCCTAAGAAGAAGGGCAGGCGCCCGAAACGCGTCGGCTGTTGAATGTAGCTGTGAACTTTGCGAGTGTTTCGCTGCAGTCTTTATTAAAGAAGGATGGCGGATACAAACCTTTGTGGGCTTTCTCTGTTGGAGGCAACTTAGTGATGGATGTATAACGGCTGGCCTCAGCCGTAGTGGAAGCCCCACTGTGGTGAGCAGACCATGACGACGCCAATTCGACGTTGCCAGTATTGGATAGGTGCCGGTGATAAAGACTACAATATGTCAACTGAACTTTTCGCAAACCACAGCCACCCACTGTGGTTCTATTGTTTTAATATTTTAACGGAGTGCTGGCGTCTCACTGAAGAAATACAGATTAAAGGCACTACAAGTACCAGGAGTCTCGGGAGTGATGACCACGCCCACAGGGGCGAGTACTGTGTTTAATAATGGTGCCTTTATTGCCAAGCAGCTCCTTGTGTGTTCAGCCTAAGAAGAAGGGCAGGAGCCCGAAACGCGTCGGCTGTTGAATGTAGCTGTGAACTTTGTGAGTGTTTCGCTGCAGTCTTTATTAAAGAAGGATGGCGGATACAAACCTTTGTGGGCTTTCTCTGTTGGAGGCAACTTAGTGATGGATGTATAACGGCTGGCCTCAGCCGTAGTGGAAGCCCCGCTGTGGTGAGCAGACCATGACGACGCCAATTCGACGTTGCCAGTATTGGATAGGTGCCGGTGATAAAGACTACAATATGTCAACGGAACGTTTCGCAAACCACAGCCACCCACTGTGGTTCTATTGTTTTAATATTTTAACGGAGTGCTGGCGTCTCACTGAAGAAATACAGATTAAAGGCACTACAAGTACCAGGAGTCTCGGGAGTGATGACCACGCCCACAGGGGCGAGTACTGTGTTTAATAATGGTGCCTTTATTGCCAAGCAGCTCCTTGTGTGTTCAGCCTAAGAAGAAGGGCAGGCGCCCGAAACGCGTCGGCTGTTGAATGTAGCTGTGAACTTTGCGAGTGTTTCGCTGCAGTCTTTATTAAAGAAGGATGGCGGATACAAACCTTTGTGGGCTTTCTCTGTTGGAGGCAACTTAGTGATGTATATATATATATATATATATATATATATATATATATATATATATATATATATATATATATATATATATATATTATCTACTGGCGGTCGCCAGTAGATAGTTATAGTTAGGACCTATTTTCCATAGGAAAGTCGCAACATTCTATATCCAATAACTTTGGCGCCGGTTGATGAATGTTCGCGAAATTTTCAAAACTCATGGGGCGCTCCGTTCTGCTCCTATCCTGAAAGTTTCGGGGTGATTCGGCAAGCAGGGGCCGAGAAAAAAGGGGAGACCCAAAACGTGTTTTCTCCATGTTAATTCCCATAGGAAATTTTAGACACGGCTACAGCCCGAACTGCTGAACGGAATTACACCAAATTTGGCAAAAAGGTAGCGCTTGGTTCAGAAAGCGACCTTTTTCTAAATGGTGTAAATCCGTTCAGTAGTTGCGGAGAAATTCAAAAAATAAGAGTCAAAAAATCAATTTCTCATAGGAAACTTTATGCAAGGCTACAGCCCGAACTGCTGAATGGAATTACACCAAATTTGGCAAAGAGGTAGTTCTTGGTTCAGACAGAACCCTTTTTGTTAAATGGTGTAAATCCGTTCAGTAGTTCCTAAGAAAATCAAAAGTAAAAACACATATATATCTGGGCTGAGCCTAACCACATATGTCATCGTGAGATCTGATTGGCTGTCAGCACTTCATCCTGGAATTGCTGGCAGCCATCTTGGGACCAATATAAATGATAGTACCCCATTGAAATGCATTGTAGTGAATCGAAGATTTTGAGGGTTACCAAAAGGAGAACTATAAAGGGTGATAACAGACTTTAGTTACATTAGAATTCATTTGTTGATGGTACCATACTAATTTCAGGAATTGTGGTGTGTTCTAAGGTAATTTTACCCTGTGAAAAACCTTCTGCTGGGATATCATGAATCATGTTTGAGAGAAAACTATTTTCACATGCTTGTCCCATACAGTTTTGGAAGGTGCTCCAGAAGCTAAAATGAGAGCATATTTTCTGTAAATTCACATTATCTTTCTCAGTCATGTGAGAATGAAGTCTGACATTCTCAGTAAAACATGTACATCCAACAAGGGCAGAGACTGTCAGTTGATTCCTTTGTGTTCTACTGCAGCTTCCCAGAGTGTTCTAAAGAACAACTAGAGTGCTAACAGCCTTACTTATGACAAAAGTATGGCACACCTGAAGCCATCTTGATTTGAATAAACTGGTAACACTTAAAACATTTAATTTAAAAAGGAACAAAATGATGGGGTTCATTTTGTCATAGAAATTATGGTTAGTGCTGTAGAAAGAAAAATTAGGACATGTTTCAAGGGTGATCTCAAATATCTTCCTGTTATATTTCAACAGGAGCAGCCTGTCAGTTGATGCCTTTGTGTTCTACTGCAGCTTCCCAGAGTGTTCTAAAGAACAACTAGAGCGCTAACAGTCTTACTTATGACAAAATTATGGCACACCTGAAGCCATCTTGATTGGAATAAACTGGTAACTCTTAAAACATTTAATTTAAAAAGGAACAAAATGAGGGGTTCATTTTGTCATAGAAATTATGGTTAGTGCTGTAGAAAGAAAAATTAGGACATGTTTTAAGTGAGATCTCAAATATCTTCCTGTTATATTTCAACAGGAGCAGCCTGTCAGTTGATGCCTTTGTGTTCTACTGCAGCTTCCCAGAGTGTTCTAAAGAACAACTAGAGCGCTAACAGTCTTACTTATGACAAAAGTATGGCACACCTGAAGCCATCTTGATTGGAATAAACTGGTAACACTTAAAACATTTAATTTAAAAGGAACAAAATGAGGGGTTCATTTTGCCATAGAAATTATGGTTAGTGCTGTAGAAAGAAAAATTAGGACATGTTTTAAGTGAGATCTCAAATATCTTCCTGTTATATTTCAACAGGAGCAGCCTGTCAGTTGATGCCTTTGTGTTCTACTGCAGCTTCCCAGAGTGTTCTAAAGAACAACTACAGTGCTAACAGCCTTACTTATGACAAAAGTATGGCACACCTGAAGCCATCTTGATTGGAATAAACTGGTAACACTTAAAACATTTAATTTAAAAAGGAACAAAATGAGGGGGTTCATTTTGCCATAGAAATTATGGTTAGTGCTGCAGAAAGAAAATTTAGGGCATGTTTTAAGTGAGATCTCAAATCCTCTTCTATTTCATTAGAAAATTCTGACATGCAGACTAAAACAATCACTTTCAATACCAGCAGTAGACTTCCAGTTAACTCCCTGGTGAGCAGTAGCTTTACTACAGTGATCTAATGAACAACTAGAGTGCTAACATTCTGAATTTATGGCAAATGTGTGACACATCTGAATGCCTTCTTGATGGAATCAAAGTAAAAAACTAAAGCATTTCCTACTGAGGAGACTGCAGTAAATGACGAAATTAGGAAACTTCATAACAAATAAGTCTCCCAAGATGGCCACCAGAGAAAAAAGAGCCCAAATGTAGCACAAATATCCCCCAGATGTAGCCCACATATAGCCCAATGACAGAAGTGTGCAAAACACTTTTTATTATTAGTTTTTCTGCAGTTTTATATAGTGCAAACTGGTCAGGTATTGGAGCGTTACATCTTACTTGGACCCCTTATTGCGTATTTTGCACGAAGTACATGAGATTGATCTTGCGAAACATTGACCTTTACGATTCTGTTAACCTGAAGTTGCTCGAACCGGGCTTTGTAACACCCGTTTTACCTACTGGTTTTAATTAATTCTCACTGTATTGTATTAGGAAAGAGGATTTACTGTTTTTATGTACACTTTTATGATCTATGTTTCTAAATCAGATCAAATAAATTTAATGAATTCTATGGCAGGACGGAGGCGAGGATTATGCATATCTTTCCTCACTTTATTTGCATAGCAGTTCAAAGAAAACGTAACACAACAATCATTAAACAAAAGAATACACAACCCATGAACCATTAGGGGGGTAGTCTCCAAGGCAACTATAGTCCAATCACATCACAGTCCATCGTATATAATATCGTGACGTCCCTTCCGCTTCCTCTTTCTTCACTGCTCGTCAGGTAAGTGCATTCCTTACATTCTTGGCTTAATCTGACGTTGTTGCTGTTTGTATTGCGGTTTCTTGTGCACGTTAATAGCATTATTGCCTTGGTATTGTTTCATATTCCCTGCGCAGCAGGCTCTTGCCCGAGCGCGTTCTCCCCCTCGCAGTTTCTCCCGCTGAGTGCTCTGCACGCGGTGAGATCCTGTCAGGCACGTCTGGTCCGAGCGAGGCAGCTCCGTTGAGCGCTCCCGCTGGTCTTTACGCGCGTTTGGGAATCCAGTCACTCCTTTAGTGTCCGCTTGATTCCCGACCAACCCTCGCCTAATTTTGACACCGCTACGCTGTGATTTCCCCACACGGCCACGTTAGTGGCCAGCGCCACCTGGCGGTGGTAATTGGTATTGCGCCTCAGTCTATTCTTCTAACAGCTTCGGGGAAAGCCCAGCTGTTGGAGCACCGGCGAGGGGGCTTCCTTAAGGATTTTAAGGGCATTTGTTCTGTGCTCACACCCTCTGCTATCATGTCTTCTCCAGAAGACCATATTTACTCCTCCTGCCAGGAAGTGGAGGAGGAATGGCCCCCCAACTTCTCCCTCCAGCAGTGGACAAAGCTCTCTCTCTGGCTATTTCTAGGGCGCTGGCTCCTCTTAGGGATCAGGTTGATAAGCTGGCGAAAAGCATCCCTGGGGTGTACAGTGACCCAGATCTGGTAGTGGCGGGTCCCAGTAGCTCCCAGATGGGGAATAAAAGGGCCGTTAAGCATAACGCGGGGCACTTGGAAGGATTTTATAAACTTACGGAGACCTTCCTCAAGAGTGTGCGAACGCTAAAACATGCACCCTGCCGGGAGGAGGAGGGGCCCGGAGAAAATTGCGACATGGTCACCACTATTGTAGACCTTGACGGCGGGTTTCCCTTAGAGGGAGAGGGTGTATCGGAGGACGATTTCTCCTCCGATGAGGATAAGGACTCGGGGCGTCCCGGGCGTCCAGAGTCCCACTCCTCTCAGTCCCCGGTTGGGGACGGGGTCCACTCGGACATGTTCGAGCCTACCCAAATTTACCATCCTAGGTCAGCGGAGTGGACACCTGACGCCAAAGTGGCAGTGTATGTGGTGGGGAAAATCCATCAACCCCTTGAAAGGGAGGTCAGGAATAGGATGAGGGGAGAATGCCCCAGGCCCTCACTGAAGGGGAAGGTGGCACACACGCCTGAAATTGATGAGAAACTATGTACTTTTTTCTCCAAGTATATGAGGGATCCCAAGAAAGGAATTGATAGGTCTTGGACGTGGTAGGGCCCTTGACCCAAATTATCCAATTGACGGAGCGTTCCAAAGAGTCAGGATCCCCTTTGTCCACGGATATTGTGGCTGGTTGGGCGAACTACCCTAAACCCTAAAACACTACCCCCTCCACTACCCAAACACCACTGCACTACCCTAAACCCTAAAACATTACCACCAGCACGACTCCCTACACTACCCAAACACCACTGCACTACCCTAAACCCTAAATCTACCCACATCACAACCCCCTACACTACACAAACACCACTGCACTACCCTAAACCCTAAAACACTACCCCCAGCACGACCCCTTCACTACACAAACACCACTACACTGCCTTAAACCCTAAAACACTACCCCCAGCATGATCCCCTACACTACACAAACACCACTGCACTACCCTAAACCCTAAATCTACCCCCAGCATATCCCCCTACAATACACAAACACCACTGCACTACCCTAAACCCTAAAATACCACCCCAGCACAACCCCCTTCACTACCTAAACACAACTGCACTACCCTAAACCCTAAAACACTACCCCCAGCACGACCCCCTTCACTACTCAAACACAACTGCACTACCCTAAACTCAAAAACACTACCCCCAGCATGACCCCCTACACTACCCAAACACCACTGCACGACCCTAAACCCTAAAACACGACCCCCTACACTACACAAACACCACTGCACTACACTAAACCCTAAAACACTACCCCCAGCACGACCCACTACACAAACACCACTGCACTGCCTTAAACCCTAAAACACTACCCCCAGCATGACCCCCTACACTACACAAACACCACTGCACTACCCTAAACCCTAAATCTACCCCCAGCATGACCCCCTACACTACACAAACACCACTGCACTACCCTAAACCCTAAAACACTACCCCCAGCACAACCCCCTTCACTACCTAAACACAACTGCACTACCCTAAACCCTAAAACACTACCCCCAGCACGACCCCCTTCACTACTCAAACACAACTGCACTACCCTAAACTCAAAAACACTACCCCCAGCATGACCCCCTACACTACCCAAACACCACTGCACGACCCTAAACCCTAAAACACGACCCCCTACACTACACAAACACCACTGCACTACACTAAACCCTAAAACACTAGAACCCAGCATGGCCCCCTACAGTACACAAACACCACTGCACTACCCTAAACCCTAAAACACTACCCCCTACACTACACAAACACCACTGCACTACCCTAAACCCTAAAACACAACCCCCAGCACGACCCCCTACACTACACAAACACCACTGCACTACCGTAAACCCAAAACACTACCCCAGCACTACCCCTACACTACCCAAACACCATTACGCTACCCTAAACCCTAAAACTCTACCCCCAGCATGACCCCCAACACTACACAAACACCACTGCACTACCCTAAACCCTAAAACACTACCCCCACCATGACCTCCTATACTACACAAACACCACTGCACTACCCTAAACCCTAAAACACTACCCCCAGTATGACTCCCTACACTACACAAACACCACTGGACTACCCTAAACCCTAAAACACTACCCCCAGCACGACTCCCTACACTACCCAAACACCACTGCACTACACTAAACCCTAAAATTACCCCCAGCATGACCTCCCACACTACACAAACACCACTGCACTACTCCCAGCGCGACCCCCTACACTACCCAAACACCACTGCACTACCCTAAACCCTAAAACACTAACCCCAGCATGACCCCCTACACTACCCAAACACCATTGCACTTCCCTATACCCTAAAACACGACCCCTACACTACACAAACACAACTGCACTACCCTAAACCCTAAAACACTACCCACAGCATGACCCCTACACTACACAAACACCACTGCACTACCCTAAACCCTAAAACACTACCCCCTACACTACACAAACACCACTGCACTACCCTAAACCCTAAAACACTACCCCCAGCATGACCCCCTACACTACACAAACACCACTGCACTACCCTAAACTCCCCTACACTATACAAACACCACTGCATTACTCTAAACCCTAAAACACTACCCCCAGCACGACCCCCTCACAACACAAACACCACTGCACTACCCTAAACCCTAAATCGACCCCCAGCACGATCCCCTACACTACCCAAACACCACTGCCATACCCTAAACCCTAAAACACTACCCCCAGCATGAACCCCTACACTACACAAAAACCACTGCACTACCCTAAACCCTAAATCGACCCCCAGGACGACCCCCTACACTACCCAAACACCACTGCACTAACATAAACCCTAAAACACTACCCCCAGCACAACCCCCTACACTACTCAAACACCACTGCACTACCCTAAACCCTAAAACACTACCCCAGCACAACCCCCTACACTACCCATACACCACTGCACTACCGTAAACCCTAAAACACTACCCCCAGCACGACCCCTACACTACCCAAACACCACTGCACTACTCTAAACCCTAAAACACTACCCCCAGCACGACCCCCTATGCTACCCAAACACCACTGCACTACCCTAAACCCTAGAAAAGAAACCCCCACCCCATGCCCAATCCCCCTTACCTCTCACTCCTCGTGGTTCCTCTCTCCTCGTGGTTCCTGCTTCACGTCGTCTCTGAGGGGCGGTGCACGTCGTTGTGAGGAAACAGAACAGCCTCTGTTTCCTTACAACGACATGGATCGATCTACATGTTTTTAGAACGCATGGTCATTTACCATACATACCTTTACAAGAAAATTCGTTGTAAAGGCATGCGTGGTAAATGACCATGCGTTCTAAAAAATGCGTAGTAATGACTTTGTGATGTTCAACGCATGCGTGGTAATGCATGCGTTGTAATGGTATCGCAAAGTAAAAAGTCATTGTAACGGCTGTTTACCGATCGAAGCTGGCCCCTGTTCTTCAGTGAGATGTTTATTTGATTAATTAGGAGGAAGGAATGTGGTTTTTACCGAAAAGTGCATTCCCGGCTGTTGTATTGTGAAAGTGTCCGCGTGGCCTGGTTTCACTTCCGGTGAGAGAGTGGAAGAGTCTGTTTGGATCTAAAGGAGTTCTGTTGTTGGACGGGGCCGGCGCGACATGTCGTCAGAAAACATAGCTAATGGAAAGCGTCCTCCCTGAAGTGTGGAGCAGTGCCATGAGAGGTCAACGAGTGTGCGTCCCACCGCAGTATGACCATACCGCGTGACCCATGTGCCACCTCCAGGGTACGGGAGGCAGAAGCGGCATCGCAGGTCCTCTTGAAGACTGTTGTAACACTAATTCTACATTTTGGTACTAGGGCATTTTAACTTCGTTGTTCCAGCCAGATACAAAGAGAAGATCCTGTGTTATTCAGTGCCCTCGTTACCTTTTTTGTGGGTTGTGGTGCTTGTCACTTCGCTGCCAGGCCGGTGCACACGACTGGGCACCCCACCTCGTGTGCCATCTGCAGGGCCTCTGCCCTCGGATCACTGGTTTCGGTTTCTGGAGTGGCAACATAAACAGTTGCTCCCAAAGGACTAGCCTGAACACTTAGGTGAATATCCCCTACACAAGCATTCCACGGAAATTCTTTCCTAGCTCTCCCATGTCAACGAGGACGTCATAATAGCACGGCTCCGCTTGCGACACCGTATGACGTCATCGGAGCCATAAGAGGACCTCGTCGGCGTGCTGATGTCAGTTCCACCCATTTTTTCTGTGCCACCGAGGCAAACAGGGGACCGAGACATTTTCACATGTATACATAGTATAATAAATATATATATATTCACTGAAAAAACCATAGGTTTCAGGCACGTTATAGTTAGAAATTAGCATTTAAAAAACCTTAGAAATTCACAGAAAAAACCATAGTCATCAGTGATGTAATATGTGACGTCATCAGCAGTGCATTGCGGGCGCGCAAGTTATAGTTAGCTGAACTAACTATAATGGGGGAATTTCTATGGTTTTGTACGAGTGAAATGTCCAACTAACTATAACGCCCCTGAAACCTATGGTTTTTTCAGTGAATTTCTAAGGTTTTTTAAATGCTAATTTCTAACTATAACGTGCCTGAAACCTATGGTTTTTTCAGTGAATATATATATATATATATATATATTATCTACTGGCGGTCGCCAGTAGATAGTTATAGTTAGGACCTATTTTCCATAGGAAATTCACAACATTCTATTTCAAATAACTTTGGCGCCGGTTGACGAATCTTCGCGAAATTCTCAAAACTCATGGGGCGCTCCGGTCCGCTCCTATCCTGAAAGTTTCTGGGTGATTCGCCTAGCCGGGGCCGAGAAAAAAGGGGGGTCCCAAAACGTGTTTTCCCCATGCAATTTTCCATAGGAAACTTTAGACACAGCTACAGCCCAAACTGCTGAACGGAATTACACCAAATTTGGCAAAGAGGTAACTTCTTGGTTCAGAAAGAACCCTTTTGTTAAATGGTGTAAATCCATTCAGTAGTTGCTGAGAAAATCAAAAGTAAAAACACATATATATCTATGGCCGCGGAGGGTCCGCGCACCCTCCGGATCACGAGCTGTATGCTAATTGGCTGTCAACACTCCAAACCAGGAAGTGTTGGCAGCCATCTTGTGCCTCGGTAGAACCGAGGCACAAGAAATCAGAAAAATAATCACGAAAAACGCAAAAAGGGGGCAGGGTAGAAACACCCTGACCCCCTTGGCCTGCTCAGGGGGTCCCACAAGGACCCCCAGGGCCGAAATAAGCATTTTTTTCTTTAAAAAAATCGGCGGGATGCGCTTAGGATACGCAAATCCCGCCGTGAAAAAAAAAAACGAAGCGCGGACTCCCGCGCTTCGTTGTTATTTGGCCCCCGGGTGGGCCAAGTCCCGGGGGCATGCGGGGGTTAATAAAAATGGTTTGGGGGCCTCTAAGGCCCCTAAGCCCCAGGGACCGCCACCCCCAGAGCTTTGAATAAAAAATGGTGCGGGAGGGCACTGGGCCCTCCCGCAGCCCCAGGGACCGCCACCCCCCGGGCTTCTTTTTTTAAAAATTAAATTACCTGTGTGGGGGGGCTCGAATCTCCCCACACGCCCCGGGACCGCCACCTCCCTGGGGCACTAAGAATAGTCAATGTGGGGGTCCGTTCGGACTCCGGAGCCCCGGGACCACCACCTCCCCGGGGCTGTGCAATTGTTGGGAGGGGGCCCACGCGGCCCTCCTCCTGGAGCCTGTGATGGCCCTGGGGACTGCCACACCCCAGGGCCGGCTCCTGCAGTGTCCCGGGGTGCCCACCACCGGGACACTGCTGTTTGCTATGACAGGGCGGGAGCCTCGCGGCTCCCGTCCTGTCATAGTAAACTTGCTTTGAATTTTGGAAGAGAGAGCAGGAAACCTGCTCTCTCTTCCAAAATTCAAAGCAAATCGCTTTCCCACACGGGGAGCTGCATCTTAGCAGCTCCCCGTGTGGAAGCAATGCCGGCTCCCGCAGGAGGCGGGGAGCCGGCAGGACCGTGGGGGTGTTGGGGTCCCCCACGGTCCCCAAAGGATAGGGCCAGCCCCAGGGGATGGGGTCCCGGGGCAAGTAGTGGCTCGGGAGGGGCCACGTGGCCCCCTCCCCCAAATTAACACACAAAAAAAAAAATTACAAAGGCCGGCCCCGGGTATGGGGTCCCCGGGGCCTAAGGAGGCCTGAGGAGGAGCAACGCAGCCCCCTCCATTAAAAATTTTAAATAAAACATGTGGCAATGACCCGGGGATGGGGTCCCCGGGCCGAAATTGGCCAAGGGAGGGGGCCCACGCGGCCCCTTCCCGTTCCTTTTTTTTTTTTTTAAGGGGTCAGGCCCTGGGGGATGGGGTCCCCAGGGCCCAAAATAATTAAAAGAAGGGGGCCACACAGCCCCCTTCTAAAAAAAAAAAAAAAAGATCGGCATCGCGCCAGAGGCCCCACCCCTCCCTGCAGCACTCTGCAACGCACCTCCTGGCACGTTGTAAGATGGGGAAGTAATTTCCTTGAATACTGGGGTCACTGGGGCCAACTAGCCCACCATGAACCTCCAGTATGCGCCAGAGGTGCGTTGCAGAGAGGTGTTCAGAGGCCACGCCCTTTTTACACCTCTCTGCAACGCAGCTCTGTGGCGCTTAATGGAGGTAGCTGGTGGGCTAGTTGCACCCCAGGGACCCTCAGGATTCAAGGGGAGTTAATCCCCCAACTTAAAACGCGCCACGGGGAGCGTTTGCACAGTGGTGCAGGGAGGGGGCGGGGCCTGAGGTGACATGTGTGCAAACACGCCCTGTGGCGTGTTTTAAGTTGAGGATTAAGTCCCTTGAATCCTGAGGGTCCCTGGAGTCCAGCTAGCCCACCAGGTAACTCCAGTAAGCGCCACAGAGCTGCGTTGCAGAGAGGTGTAAAAGGGGCGTGGCCTCGGACCACCTCTCTGCAACGCAGGCCTGTGGCGCTACTGGAAGAACCTGGTGGGCTAGTTGGGCCCCAGGGACCCTCAGCATTCAAGGTGACCTAATCCCCCAACTTAAAACGCACCACGGGTCGCATTTGCACAGTGGTGAAGGGAGGGGGCGGGGCCTCAGGTAACATGTGCGCAAACACGCCCTGTGGTGCATTTTAAGTTGGGGAATTAATTCCCCTTGAATCCTGAGGGTCCCTGGGGGCCAACTAGCCCACCAGGTACCTCCAGTAAGCGCCACTATGCTGCGTTGCAGAGAGGTGGTCCGAGGCCACGCCCCTTTTTACACCTCTGTGCAATGCAGCTCTGTGGCGCTTACTGGAGGTACCTGGTGGGCTAGTTGGACCCCAGGGACCCTTAGGATTCAAGGGACTTTATCCCCCAACTTAAAGCGGCCAGAGGGCGTGTTTGCACACATGTAACCTCAGGCCCCCTCCCTACACCAGTGGGCAAACGCGCCCCATGGCGCGTTTTAAGAGGTAGTTTTAATCCCCTGCCCTATTATCTACTAGGGAGTTACAGAGGAGGTCATGCTAATCACAGGGGTACCCCAACGCATAGTGTTCCCCAGTGTATGTAGGTGTTTTAACTGTATTCTAAGTGTGTTTTACCATAGCACTGGCTCTAGGCCTGGTTAGTCAGAGTCAGTTACCACCAGTACCCGTCTGGAAAAGGCGTGGGCACAGGATGATTTTGCAACAAGGCCTCTTTCTGCTCCTCTGTTGGTTCTTTCTGCACATGTCTTGATTCTTCCTGGATTTTTCTTCGTCTTTGTGGACTTCTGTTTCTTTCTACATTTCTTTTGCTTCTTTCTGTGCATTTTTTCTTCTTTCTTCACATGTCCTACTTCTGTAGGCATAGTTACAAACTAGCATTTGAAAAACCTTTGAAATTCACTGAAAAAAACATAGGTTTCAGGCACGTTATAGTTAGAAATTAGCATTTAAAAACCTTTGAAATTCACTGAAAAAACCATAGGTTTCAGGCACGTTATAGTTAGAAATTAGCATTTAAAAAACCTTAGAAATTCACTGAAAAACCATAGGTTTTAGGGAAAGTTATAGTTAGTTGGACATTGCACTCGTACAAAACCCGTGAAATTCCCCGCTTTAGTTAGTTCAGCTAACTATAACTCGCGCCCCGCAATGCACTGCTGATGACGTCACATATTACATCACTGATGACATCACTGATGACATCTCAAATGACATCACTGATGACATCACTGATGACATCATCCATGTGATAATTTGATGCATCTTCTCACACCCTAATATAACTTTTGATACACCCACTCTAAATTACAGACTGCCATTCTCAAAACCATAGACACTCCAACACCAATAACTACATACCCACTCACTGATTCTTAGGTCTACACACACATCCACTCACTCACCCGTACAGTCACTGATACTTACGGTCACTCAGTACAGGACTATCATATGCACTCATACACCTACATAGACACTCACACACCGGCACTCATCCATAGAGGTACTCACACACCTAGTCAGTCATGCAAATAATTAATCACGCTGCCATTTACTCACCTATACAGTTATACACACACCAGCTCACTTACTCATACAAATACTAGCACATTCTTATGCTCTTATACAATCACTGATACAAGTACACACTCATCCATACAGCTACTCTCACAATCACACATTCTCACTTATAGCCATTTATATACTCCAACACACATATATACTGCCTTTCACATATGTAGTTACTCACACATGTACCACTGAGATATACATTCACTCACTAACACACCCATACACACACTCACCCACCCATACAGTCCATCACAGATGCACTCTTGAAACCATGCACCCAGTGAATCACCCACTCACACATCTATGCACAGAGTCGCAAACACCCCACCCACACAAACACTCAGGCTCCCATACAGATACTCAGACAACCAATCAATAACTCATATAGACACTCATGTAGCTATTCACAAACCCATGCAGCCGCTTACACACTGATGCACACGCCCCTGGGGGCGGGACTTTAAAAACAATTGCAGGTGCGAGATGATTTGCATAGCTGTTTTTCACCGTAAGCCAAGCCAGTGATCAAGGGGACTATCCTGAAACGCGTATGGCGAATGACAGATTTCATGCTGGGAGGCCGTACCTGTTTCTGCTGCTGCCTGCCAAACAATAAAAGGTGAAGTGTTACATCGCGAGTGGTGTCTTCATTGTGTGAGCAATCTTCATTTGGATATTAAGTGGCCTGCTCTGGCCACGAAGATACCCCACTGCAACTCAAGCGGGTCCTTGCGCTGTCATTTCCAAGCGCATAAAAGGAGCGATGTTGGCGGTTTGGTGTGGCACGAGACATGCAGCATGCCAGTTGCGTCCAAAACAGCGACCTGATGGATTGGAGGAATATAGACAGCGGCACCACTATGGAAATACTTATGTGAACTACAAAACCCAGAGTGCACTGATGCACACGCCCCTGGGGGCGGGACTTTAAAAACAATTGCAGGTGCGAGATGATTTGCATAGCTGTTTTTCACCGTAAGCCAAGCCAGTGATCAAGGGGACTATCCTGAAACGCGTATGGCGAATGGCAGAATTCACGCTGGGAGGCCGTACCTGTTTCTGCTGCTGCCTGCCAAACAATAAAAGGTGAAGTGTTACATCGCGAGTGCTGTCTTCATTGTGTGAGCAATCTTCGTTTGGATATTAAGTGGCCTGCTCTGCCCACGAAGATACCCCACTGCAACTCAAGCGGGTCCTTGCGCTGTCATTTCCAAGCGCATAAAAGGAGCGATGTTGCCGGTTTGGTGTGGCACGAGACATGCAGCATGCCAGTTGCGTCCAAAACAGCGACCTGATGGATTGGAGGAATATAGACAGCGGCACCACTATGGAAATACTTATGTGAACTACAAAACCCAGAGTGCACTGATGCACACGCCCCTGGGGGCGGGACTTTAAAAACAATTGCAGGTGCGAGATGATTTGCATAGCTGTTTTTCACAGTAAGCCAAGCCAGTGATCAAGGGGACTATCCTGAAATGCGTATGGCGAATGGCAGATTTCACGCTGGGAGGCCGTACCTGTTTCTGCTGCTGCCTGCCAAACAATAAAAGGTGAAGTGTTACATCGCAAGTGGTGTCTTCATTGTGTGAGCAATCTTCGTTTGGATATATATATATATATATATATATATTCACTGAAAAACCATAGGTTTTAGGGACAGTTATAGTTAGTTGGACATTGCACTCGTACAAAACCCGTGAAATTCCCCCGTTATAGTTAGTCCAGCTAACTATAACTCGCGCCCCGCAATGCACTGCTGATGACGTCACATATTACATCACTCATGACATGGTCAGTGACATCACTGATGACATCACTGATGACATCTCAAATGACATCACTGATGACATCACTGATGACATCATCCAGTGACTGTGTGTTTCTGTAAAGTTTAAATATTTTTAATATATATAGGAAAAGACGTATTGAAGAATGAGTGGGTGTGTAAGTGTCTGTATGGATGATTTAGTAGGTGCGTGACTGACTCTATAAGTGAGTGATTTAACGTATCTTACTGAATGCATGGGTTAGTGACTAAACTGGGTGAATGTCTGTATCCGTCTGTCTGTTGCTGTGTAAGTGGCTGCATGTGTTTGTGAATAGCTACATGAGTGTCTATATGAGTTATTGAATGCTTGTCTGAGTATCTGTATGGGTGCCTGAGTGTTTGTGTGGGAGGGGTGTGTGCAACTCTGTGCATAGATGTGTGAGTGGGTGATTCACTGGGTGGATGGTTTCAAGAGTGCAACTGTGATAGACTGTATGGGTGGGTAAGTGTGTGTAAGAGTGTGTTAGTGAGTGAATGTATGTCCCAGTGGTACATGTGTGAGTAACTACATATGTGAAAGGCAGTATATATGTGTGTTGGAGTATATAAATAGCTATAAGCGAGAGTGAGTGATTGTGATAGTGGCTGTATGGATGAGTGTGTGCTTGTATCAGTGATTGTATAAGAGCGTAAGAATGTGCTACTATTTGTATGAGTAAGTGAGCTGGTGTGTGTATAACTGTATAGGTGAGTAAATGGTAGTGTGTTTAATTATTTGCATGACTGACTAGGTGCGTGAGTACCTCTATGGATGAGTGGCGGTGTTTGAGTGTCTATATAGGAGTATGAGTGCATATGATAGTCCTGTACTGAGTGACCGTAAGTATGAGTGACTGTACGGGTGAGTGAGTGGATGTGTGCGTAGACCTAAGAATCAGTGAGTGGGTATGTAGTTATTGGTGTTGGAGTGTCTATGGTTTTGCGAATGGCAGTCTGTAATTTAGAGTGGGTGTATCAAAGGTTATATTAGAGTGTGAGGAGGTGCATCAGATTATCACGTGGATGATGTCATCAGTGATGTCATTTGAGATGTCATCAGTGATGTCATCAGTGATGTCACTGACCATGTCATGAGTGATGTAATATGTGACGTCATCAGCAGTGCATTGCGGGCGCGAGTTATAGTTAGCTGGACTAACTATAACGGGGAATTTCACGGGTTTTGTACGAGTGCAATGTCCAACTAACTATAACTGTCCCTAAAACCTATGTTTTTTTCAGTGAATTTCAAAGGTTTTTTAAATGCTAATTTGTAACTATAACGTCCCTGAAACCTATGGTTTTTTCAGTGAATTTCAAAGGTTTTTTAAATGCTAATTTGTAACTATAACATGTCTGAAACCTACAGTTTTTTCAGTGAATTTCAAAGGTTTTGTAAATGACAATTTTTAAATGTATTAATTGTTATATAAATTTTTTTCATACTGATTTCCAAATTTTTTAGAAACAATTTTTTTTTACATATTTTATTTTTTAAATTACATTGTAATTACATTATACATTACATTACAAAAATACTTTCTCAGAATGAATTACTTTAGTTTAATTACTTTGCACATAGGCAATAGACTTTTAAGTACAGTAGTTACAGTTGTTGCAATGGGCAACACATTTTCAAACACAATGCAACATTCAGCTCAATGTGAATTTCTAGTTAAATGCAATTAGTTACTTTATGGATTACTTTTCTAACCACATTACTGGATCCTAGATTCAGTCCTGGGACATCTCCTGTAAACAGTTGAGTAAAAGTGTTTTGGTTACAGTCGTGATTTTTAAGGAATATTATTGTACTTTAAAAGTTCACACTTAGAAACTTTTTCTCATAGAATCACCAATGTTATCCTATGGAAGGAAATTCACTTAGAAGTTAAAAACTGTTATCGTTACTTTTTCTTACTCAGTGTTGGATCCTGGATCCAGCACTGGTGCATCTCCTGTAAACAGTTGAAAGAATGCGTTTAAGTCATACAGGCGATTTTTAGGAATATTTGTAGTTTGTGAAAATCGATACTTTGAAACTTTTCTGCTGAAAACCAGACAATGGATTCCTATGGAAGGAAATTCAAGTTACTGGTAAGTACGGTTAAAATTACTTTTGAGGATCAGTACTGGGCTAAAAGATGCAGCACTGGGTTCTCTCCTGATAACAGGTGAGTAAATCGGAATTCGTATTTCGGCTGATTTTAGAGGAATATTTTAAAGTTCCAAAACTCCACACTTAGAAGAATTTCCAAGTGAAACCAGTCAATGTTAGCCTATGAAGGAAATTCAAGTTACCGGTAAGTACGGTTAAAATTACTTTTGAGGATCAGTACTGGGCTGAAAGATGCAGCACTGAGGTCTCTCCTGATAACAGGTGAGTAAATCGGAATTCGTATTTTGGCTGATTTTAGAGGAATATTTTAAAGTTCCAAAACTCCACACTTAGAAGAATTTCCAAGTGAAACCAGTCAATGTTAGCCTATGAAGGAAATTCAAGTTACCGGTAAGTACGGTTAAAATTACTTTTCAGGACCAGTACTGGGCTGAAAGATGCAGCACTGAGGTCTCTCCTGATAACAGGTGAGTAAATCAGAATTCGGATTTCGGCTGATTTTAGAGGAATATTTGTATGTTTCAAAAATCAACACTTAGAAACTTTTTCAGCAAAAAGCAGGCAATGATATCCTATGGAAGGAAATTCAAGTTACTGGTAAGTATGGTTAAAATTACTTTTGAGGATCAGTACTGGGCTGAAAGATGCAGCACTGAGGTCTCTCCTGATAACAGGTGAGTAAATCGGAATTCATATTTCGGCTGATTTTAGAGGAATATTTTAAAGTTCCAAAACTCCACACTTAGAAGAATTTCCAAGTGAAACCAGTCAATGTTAGCCTATGAAGGAAATTCAAGTTACATGTACAGAGGCCACACCCCTTTTTACACCTCTCTGCAACGCAGCTCTGTGGCGCTTTCTGGACGTACCTGTTGGGCTAGTTGGCCCCAGGGACCCTCAGGATTGAAGAGGATTTAATTCCCCATCTTAAAACGCGCCACGGGGCCTGTTTGCACACATGTCACCTGAAGCCCCGCCCCCTCCCTTCACCACTGTGCAAACGCGCCCGTGGCGCGTTTTAAGTCGGGGGATTAACTCCCCTTGAATCCTGAGGGTCCCTGGAGTCCAACTAGCCCACCATGTTCCTCCAAAGCGCCACAGAGCTGCGTTGCAGAGAGGTGTAAAAGGGCGTGGCCTCTGTACACCTCTCCGCAAGGCAGCCCCCTGGCGCATACTGGAGGTTCCTGGTGGGCTAGTTGGCCCCCAGGGACCCCCAGTATTCAAGGGGAATTCGTTCCCCCTCTGCAAACGCGCCAGGGGGCGGGTTTGCAGAGTGGTGAAGGAAGGAAGCGGGGCCTGCGGGCCCGATCGTTTTTTTTTTCTTTTTCCCCCCCCTGAAGGGGGGCCGTGTGGCCCCTCTTCCTTTTTTTAAAAATTAAAATTAAAAAAAAACGGGAAGGGGCCGCGTGGCCCCCTTCCCTGGGCCTGTATTGGCCCCGGGGACCCCATCCCCGGGGCATGGCCTCTTTTTGTTTTTATTTGGAGGGGCTGCGTGGCCCCCCTCCTCAGGCCATTTAAGGCCCGGGGACCCCATCCCCGGGGCCGGCCTTGCACTTTTTTTTTCTTCATTTTGTTACTTTGGGGAGGGGGGGCTGCGTGGCCCCCCTCCGTGGCCTCTTATGGCCCCGGGGACCCCATCCCCCGGAGCCTGGCCTCTCGTTGGGGACTGTGGGGGTCCCCAAACCCCCACAGTCCCGCCGGCTCCCCGTGTCCTACGGGAGCCGGCATTGCTTTACATGGGGAGCTGCTAAGATGCAGCTCCCCATGTGAAAGCTATCGCTTTGGATATTGGAAGAGAGGCAGGTTTCCCTGCTCTCTCTTCCAATATCCAAAGCAGTTTGCAATGACAGGACCGGGGCCGCGAGGCTCCCGTCCTGTCATTACAAACAGCAGTGTCTCGGGGGTAGGCACCCGGGACACTGCAGAAGCCGGCCCTGGGGGTGGCGGTCCCCAGGGCCACCACAGGCTCCAGGAGGGGGCCGCGCGGCCCCCTCCCCACATCGAGAAGCCCCGGGGAGGTGGTGGTCCTCGGGGCTTAGGGGTCCAAAACGGACCCCATTTTCATTTTCTTAGTGCCCCGGGAGGTGGTGGTCCCGGGCGTGTGGGGCTGGAGCCCCCACACAGGTTTTTCAAATATAAAAGAAGCCCCGGGAGGTGGTGGTCCCCGGGGCTGCGGGAGAGCTCAGAGCCCTCCCGCACCATTATCCATAAACCCCGGGGGTGGTGGTCCCGGGGCTTGGGGGCCCTTAGAGGCCCCCACACATAAAATTAACCCCCCAGCATGCCCCCGGGACCTGGCCCACCCGGACTCCCGCGCTTCGATTTTTTTTTTTTTTTCGGCAGGGTTCGCGCTCCCTGAGCGCATCCTTTTTTTTTTTTATATTTTTGCCCAGGGGGTCCTTGTGGGACCCCTGAGCAGACCTAGGGGTCAGGGTGTTTCTACCCTGCCCCTTTGTGCGCTTTGCGCACTTGTTTCTGTCCCTCGGTTCTACCGAGGGACAAAATGGCTGCCAACACTTCCTGATTTGGAGTGTTGACAGCCAATTAACATAAAGCTCGTGCTCGGGAGGATCCGCGGCCCTAGATATACCTATCTTTTTACTTTTGATTTTCTCAGCAACTACTGAACGGATTTACACCATTTAACAAAAGGGTTCTTTCTGAACCAAGAACTACCTCTTTGCCAAATTTGGTGTAATTCCGTTCAGCAGTTCAGGCTGTAGCCGTGTCTAAAGTTTCCTATGGAAAATTGCATGGGGAAAACGCGTTTTGGGACCCCCTTTTTCTCGGCCCCCGCTTGACGAATCCCCGAGACTTTCAGGGTAGGAGCGGACCGGAGCGGGCCACAAAGTTTGAAAATTTTGCGAAGATACGTCAACCGGCAAGAGAGTTATTTCAAATAGAATGTCGCGGATTTCCTATGGATAATAGGTTGTAACTATAACTATCTACTGGCGACCGCCAGTAGATAATATATATATATATATATATATATATATATATATATATATATATATATATATCCAAAACAAAGTTCAATGAAGCGCACACTCAAACGATATATATATATATATATATATTCACTGAAAAAACCATAAGTTTCTGGGACGTTATAGTTAGTTGGACATTTCACTCGTACAAAACCATAGAAATTCCGCCGTTATAGTTAGTTCAGCTAACTATAACTCGCGCCCCCGCAATGCACTGCTGATGACGTCACATATTACATCATTCATGACATGGTCAGTGACATCACTGATGACATCACTGATGACATCTCAAATGACATCATCCACGTGAAAATCTGATGCACCTCCTCACACTCTAATATAACCTTTGATACACCCACTGTAAAATACAGACTACCATTTTCGAAACCATCAACACACCAATACCAGTTACTACATATGCACTCACTGATTCCTAGGTCTACACACACATCCACTCATTCACCCATACAATCACTCATACATGCAGTCACTCATCAATACAACACTATCATATGCACTCTTACACCTATACAGACACTCACATACCACCACTCATCCAGAGTTACTCACACACCTAGTCAGTCATGCAAAGAATCAATCACACTTCCATTTACTCACCTGTACAGTTATACAAACACCACCTCACTTATTCATACAGATACTAACACATACTTACTCTCTTATACAATCACTGATACAAGCACACACTCATCCATACAGCCACTCTCACAATCACTGACTCTCATGTATAGTCATTTATATACTCCAACTCTCACATACACTGCCTTTTACATATGTAGTTACTTGGACATGTACCACTGAGACATCCATTCACTCACCAACACACCCATACACACACTCACCCACCCATATAGCTATTTCCACATGCACTCTTTAACCCATACACCCAGTGAATCAACCACTAAAACATCTATCCACAGAGTCACACACCTCCCACCCACCCACACACACACTCAGGCACCCATACAAATACTCAGGCAACCAATTGATAACCCATATAGACACTCATGTTGCTACTGACCAACCCATGCAGCAGCTTATACAATAACAGACAGACTGATACAGACATTCACACACTTTAGTCACTAACCCATGCATTCAGTAAGACACATGTAATCACTCACTTAAACAGTCAGTCACGCACCTACTAAATCCTCCATCCAGACACTTATACACCCCCTCATTCTTCAATACACCTTGGCATATATAAAATACATATTTAAACTTTAAAGAAACACACAGTCACTGGATGATATCATCAGTGATGTCATTTGAGATGTCATCAGTGATGTCACTGACCATGTCATGAATGATTTAATATGTGACGTCATCAGCAGTGCATTGCGGGGGTGCGAGTTATAGTTAGCTGAACTAACTATAACAACGGAATTTCTATGGTTTTGTACGAGTGAAATGTCCAACTAACTATAACTTCCCTGAAACCTATGGTTTTTTCAGTGAATTTCTAAGGTTTTTTAAATGCTAATTTCTAATTATAACGTGCCTGAAACCTATGGTTTTTTCAGTGAATTTCAATGGTATTTTAAATGCTTATTTCTAACTATAACGTCCCTGAAACCTATGGTTTTTTCAGTGAATTTCAAAGGTTTTTTAAATGCTAATTTCTAACTATAACATAGCAGACTCGTTTTCAGAGTGGTGAAGAAAGGTGAGCGTGGCCTCCAAACACCTTTTAGCAATCCCACTGTGTGGGATTTACTGAGAGTAACAGGAGGGTAGTTAGCCCTCAACGTCAACCTTGGGGGCCAACTACCCTTTTATTACCTCCAGTAAGTCCCACACAGCAAGAGTGCTAACTTGTTATATCAGGCCCGCCCCCTCCCTGCACCACTGTGCAAATGCGCCCCCTAGCACGTTGTAAATTGGGGGATTAAGTCCCCTTGAATCATGAGGGTCCCTGGGGGCCAAGTAGCCCACCAGGTACCTCCATTAAGCGCCACAGAGCTGCGTTGCAGAGAGGTGTTCCGAGGCCATGCCCCTTTTTACACCACGCTGCAAACGCGGCTTCTGGCGCACTGCTGCTCGGAGGATGAAGTCCACTTGTGTCCTGAGGTCCTCAGGACACAAGAGGACCTCATCGCCCCACTAGCAGTGCACCAGAACCCGCAGCCCCGGCTATTATTTTTTTGGCAATGCCCTGGGACCTGGCCCACCGGGGGCCTCATTAAAATGAAGCGCGGGAGCCCGCGCTTCATTTTTAAAACAAATTTCGGCGGGATTCGCGACCCCAACGTGAATTCTGCCATTTTAAAAAACAAAATGCTTTTTTGGGCCCTGGGGGTCCTTGTGGGACTACAGGCACGGCGATGGGATCTTGTTTCGCTCCCAGTTTTTCTAATTTGTTCATGGGCTACTGGGAGGAGGAAATCTTTGCCAGCCTCACCCTCAAAGAGGACCTCCGGAAAGTCATCATGTGGTTACGTTACATTGATGACCTTTTCATCATCTGGAGGGGCTCTAGGGGTGAGGCTGAGGTTTTCATCAACAAACTGAATATTAACAAGTATAACATCTTCCTCGCTGGGAACATCGATGCCACTAAAGCAGAATATCTTGATGTTTGCCTTGAAATAAAAGAAGGTAAAGTATGTACTTCTCTGTTTCGGAAGGCAACCCAAACACCACTGCACTACCCTAAACCCTAAAACACTACCCCCAGCACGACCCCCTACGCTACCCAAACACCACTGCACTACCCTAAACCCTATAAAAGAAACCCCCACCCCATGCCCAATCCCCCTTACCTCTCACTCCTCGTGGTTCCTCTCTCCTCGTGGTTCCTGCTTCACGTCGTCTCTGAGGGGCGGTGCACGTCGTTGTGAGGAAACAGAACAGCCTCTGTTTCCTTACAACGACATGGATCGTCTACATGTTTTTAGAACGCATGGTCATTTACCATACATACCTTTACAAGAAAATTCGTTGTAAAGGCATGCGTGGTAAATGACCATGCGTTCTAAAAAATGCGTAGTAATGACTTTGTGATGTTCAACGCATGCGTGGTAATGCATGCGTTGTAATGGTATCGCAAAGTAAAAAGTCATTGTAACGGCTGTTTACCGATCGAAGCTGGCCCCTGTTCTTCAGTGAGATGTTTATTTGATTAATTAGGAGGAAGGAATGTGGTTTTTTTACCGAAAAGTGCATTCCCGGCTGTTGTATTGTGAAAGTGTCCGCGTGGCCTGGTTTCACTTCCGGTGAGAGAGTGGAAGAGTCTGTTTGGATCTAAAGGAGTTCTGTTGTTGGACGGGGCCGGCGCGACATGTCGTCAGAAAACATAGCTAATGGAAAGCGTCCTCCCTGAAGTGTGGAGCAGTGCCATGAGAGGTCAACGAGTGTGCGTCCCACCGCAGTATGACCATACCGCGTGACCCATGTGCCACCTCCAGGGTACGGGAGGCAGAAGCGGCATCGCAGGTCCTCTTGAAGACTGTTGTAACACTAATTCTACATTTTGGTACTAGGGCATTTTAACTTCGTTGTTCCAGCCAGACACAAAGAGAAGATCCTGTGTTATTCAGTGCCCTCGTTACCTTTTTGTGGGTTGTGGTGCTTGTCACTTCGCTGCCCCGCCGGTGCACACGACTGGGCACCCCACCTCGTGTGCCATCTGCAGGGCCTCTGCCCTCGGATCACTGGTTTCGGTTTCTGGAGTGGCAACATAAACAGTTGCTCCCAAAGGACTAGCCTGAACACTTAGGTGAATATCCCCTACACAAGCATTCCACGGAAATTCTTTCCTAGCTCTCCCATGTCAACGAGGACGTCATAATAGCACGGCTCCGTTTGCGACACCGTATGACGTCATCGGAGCCATAAGAGGACCTCGTCGGGCGTGCTGATGTCAGTTCCACCCATTTTTCTGTGCCACCGAGGCAAACAGGGGACCGAGACATTTTCACATGTATACATAGTATAATAAATATATATATATTCACTGAAAAAACCATAGGTTTCAGGCACGTTATAGTTAGAAATTAGCATTTAAAAACCTTATAAATTCACTGAAAAAACCATAGTCATCAGTGATGTAATATGTGACGTCATCAGCAGTGCATTGCGGGCGCGCAAGTTATAGTTAGCTGAACTAACTATAATGGGGGAATTTCTATGGTTTTGTACGAGTGAAATGTCCAACTAACTATAACGCCCCTGAAACCTATGGTTTTTTCAGTGAATTTCTAAGGTTTTTTAAATGCTAATTTCTAACTATAACGTGCCTGAAACCTATGGTTTTTTCAGTGAATATATATATATATATATATATATTATCTACTGGCGGTCGCCAGTAGATAGTTATAGTTAGGACCTATTTTCCATAGGAAATTCACAACATTCTATTTCAAATAACTTTGGCGCCGGTTGACGAATCTTCGCGAAATTCTCAAAACTCATGGGGCGCTCCGGTCCGCTCCTATCCTGAAAGTTTCGGGGTGATTCGGCTAGCCGGGGCCGAGAAAAAAGGGGGGTCCCAAAACGTGTTTTCCCCATGCAATTTTCCATAGGAAACTTTAGACACAGCTACAGCCCAAACTGCTGAACGGAATTACACCAAATTTGGCAAAGAGGTAACTTCTTGGTTCAGAAAGAACCCTTTTTGTTAAATGGTGTAAATCCATTCAGTAGTTGCTGAGAAAATCAAAAGTAAAAACACATATATATCTATGGCCGCGGAGGGTCCGCGCACCCTCCCGATCACGAGCTGTATGCTAATTGGCTGTCAACACTCCAAACCAGGAAGTGTTGGCAGCCATCTTGTGCCTCGGTAGAACCGAGGCACAAGAAATCAGAAAAATAATCACGAAAAACGCAAAAAGGGGGCAGGGTAGAAACACCCTGACCCCCTTGGCCTGCTCAGGGGGTCCCACAAGGACCCCCAGGGCCGAAAAAAGCATTTTTTTCTTTAAAAAAATCGGCGGGATGCGCTTAGGATACGCAAATCCCGCCGTGAAAAAAAAAACGAAGCGCGGACTCCCGCGCTTCGTTGTTATTTGGCCCCCGGGTGGGCCAAGTCCCGGAGGCATGCGGGGGTTAATAAAAAAATGGTTTGGGGGGCCTCTAAGGCCCCCCCAAGCCCCAGGGACCGCCACCCCCCAGAGCTTTGAATAAAAAATGGTGCGGGAGGGCACTGGGCCCTCCCGCAGCCCCAGGGACCGCCACCCCCCGGGCTTCTTTTTTTAAAAATTAAATTACCTGTGTGGGGGGGCTCGAATCTCCCCACACGCCCCGGGGACCGCCACCTCCCTGGGGCACTAAGAATGTTAATGTGGGGGTCCGTTTCGGACCCCCGAGCCCCGGGGACCACCACCTCCCCGGGGCTGTGCAATTGTTGGGAGGGGGCCCACGCGGCCCTCCTCCTGGAGCCTGTGATGGCCCTGGGGACTGCCACACCCCAGGGCCGGCTCCTGCAGTGTCCCGGGGTGCCCACCACCGGGACACTGCTGTTTGCTATGACAGGGCGGGAGCCTCGCGGCTCCCGTCCTGTCATAGTAAACTTGCTTGAATTTTGGAAGAGAGAGCAGGAAACCTGCTCTCTCTTCCAAAATTCAAAGCAAATTGCTTTTCCACACGGGGAGCTGCATCTTAGCAGCTCCCCGTGTGGAAAAGCAATGCCGGCTCCCGCAGGAGGCGGGGAGCCGGCAGGACCGTGGGGGTGTTGGGGTCCCCCCACGGTCCCCAAAGGATAGGGCCAGCCCCAGGGGATGGGGTCCCCGGGGCAAGTAGTGGCCCGGGAGGGGGGCCACGTGGCCCCCCTCCCCCAAATTAACACACAAAAAAAAAAATTACAAAAAGGCCGGCCCCGGGGTATGGGGTCCCCGGGGCCTAAGGAGGCCTGAGGAGGGGGGCAACGCAGCCCCCCTCCATTAAAAATTTTAAATAAAACATGTGGCAATGACCCGGGGGATGGGGTCCCCGGGCCGAAATTGGCCAAGGGAGGGGGGCCCACGCGGCCCCCTTCCCGTTCCTTTTTTTTTTTTTTTTTTTAAAGGGGGTCAGGCCCTGGGGGATGGGGTCCCCAGGGCCCAAAATAATTAAAAAGAAGGGGGGCCACACAGCCCCCCTTCTAAAAAAGAAAAAAAAAAAAAGATCGGCATCGCGCCAGAGGCCCCACCCCTCCCTGCAGCACTCTGCAAACGCACCCCCTGGCACGTTGTAAGATGGGGAAGTAATTTCCCTTGAATACTGGGGGTCCCTGGGGGCCAACTAGCCCACCATGAACCTCCAGTATGCGCCAGGGGGGTGCGTTGCAGAGAGGTGTTCAGAGGCCACGCCCCTTTTTACACCTCTCTGCAACGCAGCTCTGTGGCGCTTAATGGAGGTAGCTGGTGGGCTAGTTGCACCCCAGGGACCCTCAGGATTCAAGGGGAGTTAATCCCCCAACTTAAAACGCGCCACGGGGAGCGTTTGCACAGTGGTGCAGGGAGGGGGCGGGGCCTGAGGTGACATGTGTGCAAACACGCCCTGTGGCGTGTTTTAAGTTGGGGGATTAAGTCCCCTTGAATCCTGAGGGTCCCTGGAGTCCAACTAGCCCACCAGGTAACTCCAGTAAGCGCCACAGAGCTGCGTTGCAGAGAGGTGTAAAAAGGGGCGTGGCCTCGGACCACCTCTCTGCAACGCAGGCCTGTGGCGCTTACTGGAAGAACCTGGTGGGCTAGTTGGGCCCCAGGGACCCTCAGGATTCAAGGTGACCTAATCCCCCAACTTAAAACGCACCACGGGTCGCATTTGCACAGTGGTGAAGGGAGGGGGCGGGGCCTCAGGTGACATGTGCGCAAACACGCCCTGTGGTGCATTTTAAGTTGGGAATTAATTCCCCTTGAATCCTGAGGGTCCCTGGGGCCAACTAGCCCACCAGGTACCTCCAGTAAGCGCCACTATGCTGCGTTGCAGAGAGGTGGTCCGAGGCCACGCCCTTTTACACCTCTGTGCAATGCAGCTCTGTGGCGCTTACTGGAGGTACCTGGTGGGCTAGTTGGACCCCAGGGACCCTTAGGATTCAAGGGGACTTTATCCCCCAACTTAAAACGGCCAGAGGGCGTGTTTGCACACATGTAACCTCAGGCCCCCCCTCCCTACACCAGTGGGCAAACGCGCCCCATGGCGCGTTTTAAGAGGTAGTTTTAATCCCCCTGCCCTATTATCTACTAGGGAGTTACAGAGGAGGTCATGCTAATCACAGGGGTACCCCAACGCATAGTGTTCCCCAGTGTATGTAGGTGTTTTAACTGTATTCTAAGTGTGTTTTACCATAGCACTGGCTCTAGGCCTGGTTAGTCAGAGTCAGTTACCACCAGTACCCGTCTGGAAAAGGTGTGGGCACAGGATGATTTTGCAACAAGGCCTCTTTCTGCTCCTCTGTTGGTTCTTTCTGCACATGTCTTGATTCTTCCTGGATTTTTCTTCGTCTTTGTGGACTTCTGTTTCTTTCTACATTTCTTTTGCTTCTTTCTGTGCATTTTTTCTTCTTTCTTCACATGTCCTACTTCTGTAGGCATAGTTACAAACTAGCATTTGAAAAACCTTTGAAATTCACTGAAAAACATAGGTTTCAGGCACGTTATAGTTAGAAATTAGCATTTAAAAACCTTTGAAATTCACTGAAAAAACCATAGGTTTCAGGCACGTTATAGTTAGAAATTAGCATTTAAAAAACCTTAGAAATTCACTGAAAAACCATAGGTTTTAGGGAAAGTTATAGTTAGTTGGACATTGCACTCGAACAAAACCCGTGAAATTCCCCCGTTTTAGTTAGTTCAGCTAACTATAACTCGCGCCCCGCAATGCACTGCTGATGACGTCACATATTACATCACTGATGACATCACTGATGACATCTCAAATGACATCACTGATGACATCACTGATGACATCATCCATGTGATAATTTGATGCATCTTCTCACACCCTAATATAACTTTTGATACACCCACTCTAAATTACAGACTGCCATTCGCAAAACCATAGACACTCCAACACCAATAACTACATACCCACTCACTGATTCTTAGGTCTACACACACATCCACTCACTCACCCGTACAGTCACTGATACTTACGGTCACTCAGTACAGGACTATCATATGCACTCATACACCTACATAGACACTCACACACCGCCACTCATCCATAGAGGTACTCACACACCTAGTCAGTCATGCAAATAATTAATCACGCTGCCATTTACTCACCTATACAGTTATACACACACCAGCTCACTTACTCATACAAATACTAGCACATTCTTATGCTCTTATACAATCACTGATACAAGTACACACTCATCCATACAGCTACTCTCACAATCACACATTCTCACTTATAGCCATTTATATACTCCAACACACATATATACTGCCTTTCACATATGTAGTTACTCACACATGTACCACTGAGATATACATTCACTCACTAACACACCCATACACACACTCACCCACCCATACAGTCCATCACAGATGCACTCTTGAAACCATGCACCCAGTGAATCACCCACTCACACATCTATGCACAGAGTCGCACACACCCCACCCACACAAACACTCAGGCACCCATACAGATACTCAGACAACCAATCAATAACTCATATAGACACTCATGTAGCTATTCACAAACCCATGCAGCCGCTTACACACTGATGCACACGCCCCTGGGGGCGGGACTTTAAAAACAATTGCAGGTGCGAGATGATTTGCATAGCTGTTTTTCACCGTAAGCCAAGCCAGTGAGCAAGGGGACTATCCTGAAACGCGTATGGCGAATGACAGATTTCACGCTGGGAGGCCGTACCTGTTTCTGCTGCTGCCTGCCAAACAATAAAAGGTGAAGTGTTACATCGCGAGTGGTGTCTTCATTGTGTGAGCAATCTTCATTTGGATATTAAGTGGCCTGCTCTGGCCACGAAGATACCCCACTGCAACTCAAGCGGGTCCTTGCGCTGTCATTTCCAAGCGCATAAAAGGAGCGATGTTGGCGGTTTGGTGTGGCACGAGACATGCAGCATGCCAGTTGCGTCCAAAACAGCGACCTGATGGATTGGAGGAATATAGACAGCGGCACCACTATGGAAATACTTATGTGAACTACAAAACCCAGAGTGCACTGATGCACACGCCCCTGGGGGCGGGACTTTAAAAACAATTGCAGGTGCGAGATGATTTGCATAGCTGTTTTTCACCGTAAGCCAAGCCAGTGATCAAGGGGACTATCCTGAAACGCGTATGGCGAATGGCAGAATTCACGCTGGGAGGCCGTACCTGTTTCTGCTGCTGCCTGCCAAACAATAAAAGGTGAAGTGTTACATCGCGAGTGGTGTCTTCATTGTGTGAGCAATCTTCGTTTGGATATTAAGTGGCCTGCTCTGGCCACGAAGATACCCCACTGCAACTCAAGCGGGTCCTTGCGCTGTCATTTCCAAGCGCATAAAAGGAGCGATGTTGCCGGTTTGGTGTGGCACGAGACATGCAGCATGCCAGTTGCGTCCAAAACAGCGACCTGATGGATTGGAGGAATATAGACAGCGGCACCACTATGGAAATACTTATGTGAACTACAAAACCCAGAGTGCACTGATGCACACGCCCTGGGGGCGGGACTTTAAAAACAATTGCAGGTGCGAGATGATTTGCATAGCTGTTTTTCACCGTAAGCCAAGCCAGTGATCAAGGGGACTATCCTGAAACGCGTATGGCGAATGGCAGATTTCACGCTGGGAGGCCGTACCTGTTTCTGCTGCTGCCTGCCAAACAATAAAAGGTGAAGTGTTACATCGCGAGTGGTGTCTTCATTGTGTGAGCAATCTTCGTTTGGATATTAAGTGGCCTGCTCTGGCCACGAAGATACCCCACTGCAACTCAAGCGGGTCCTTGCGCTGTCATTTCCAAGCGCATAAAAGGAGCGATGTTGCCGGTTTGGTGTGGCACGAGACATGCAGCATGCCAGTTGCGTCCAAAACAGCGACCTGATGGATTGGAGGAATATAGACAGCGGCACCACTATGGAAATACTTATGTGAACTACAAAACCCAGAGTGCACTGATGCACACGCCCCTGGGGGCGGGACTTTAAAAACAATTGCAGGTGCGAGATGATTTGCATAGCTGTTTTTCACAGTAAGCCAAGCCAGTGATCAAGGGGACTATCCTGAAACGCGTATGGCGAATGGCAGATTTCACGCTGGGAGGCCGTACCTGTTTCTGCTGCTGCCTGCCAAACAATAAAAGGTGAAGTGTTACATCGCGAGTGGTGTCTTCATTGTGTGAGCAATCTTCGTTTGGATATATATATATATATATATATATTCACTGAAAAAACCATAGGTTTTAGGGACAGTTATAGTTAGTTGGACATTGCACTCGTACAAAACCCGTGAAATTCCCCGTTATAGTTAGTCCAGCTAACTATAACTCGCGCCCGCAATGCACTGCTGATGACGTCACATATTACATCACTCATGACATGGTCAGTGACATCACTGATGACATCACTGATGACATCTCAAATGACATCACTGATGACATCACTGATGACATCATCCAGTGACTGTGTGTTTCTGTAAAGTTTAAATATTTTTAATATATATAGGAAAAGACGTATTGAAGAATGAGTGGGTGTGTAAGTGTCTGTATGGATGATTTAGTAGGTGCGTGACTGACTCTATAAGTGAGTGATTTAACGTATCTTACTGAATGCATGGGTTAGTGACTAAACTGGGTGAATGTCTGTATCCGTCTGTCTGTTGCTGTGTAAGTGGCTGCATGTGTTTGTGAATAGCTACATGAGTGTCTATATGAGTTATTGAATGCTTGTCTGAGTATCTGTATGGGTGCCTGAGTGTTTGTGTGGGAGGGTGTGTGCAACTCTGTGCATAGATGTGTGAGTGGGTGATTCACTGGGTGGATGGTTTCAAGAGTGCAACTGTGATAGACTGTATGGGTGGGTAAGTGTGTGTAAGAGTGTGTTAGTGAGTGAATGTATGTCCCAGTGGTACATGTGTGAGTAACTACATATGTGAAAGGCAGTATATATGTGTGTTGGAGTATATAAATAGCTATAAGCGAGAGTGAGTGATTGTGATAGTGGCTGTATGGATGAGTGTGTGCTTGTATCAGTGATTGTATAAGAGCGTAAGAATGTGCTACTATTTGTATGAGTAAGTGAGCTGGTGTGTGTATAACTGTATAGGTGAGTAAATGGTAGTGTGTTTAATTATTTGCATGACTGACTAGGTGCGTGAGTACCTCTATGGATGAGTGGCGGTGTTTGAGTGTCTATATAGGAGTATGAGTGCATATGATAGTCATGTACTGAGTGACCGTAAGTATGAGTGACTGTACGGGTGAGTGAGTGGATGTGTGCGTAGACCTAAGAATCAGTGAGTGGGTATGTAGTTATTGGTGTTGGAGTGTCTATGGTTTTGCGAATGGCAGTCTGTAATTTAGAGTGGGTGTATCAAAGGTTATATTAGAGTGTGAGGAGGTGCATCAGATTATCACGTGGATGATGTCATCAGTGATGTCATTTGAGATGTCATCAGTGATGTCATCAGTGATGTCACTGACCATGTCATGAGTGATGTAATATGTGACGTCATCAGCAGTGCATTGTGGGGCGCGAGTTATAGTTAGCTGGACTAACTATAACGGGGGAATTTCACGGGTTTTGTACGAGTGCAATGTCCAACTAACTATAACTGTCCCTAAAACCTATGGTTTTTTCAGTGAATTTCAAAGGTTTTTTAAATGCTAATTTGTAACTATAACGTCCCTGAAACCTATGGTTTTTTCAGTGAATTTCAAAGGTTTTTTAAATGCTAATTTGTAACTATAACATGTCTGAAACCTACAGTTTTTTCAGTGAATTTCAAAGGTTTTGTAAATGACAATTTTTAAATGTATTAATTGTTATATAAATTTTTTTCATACTGATTTCCAAATTTTTTAGAAACAATTTTTTTTACATATTTTATTTTTTAAATTACATTGTAATTACATTATACATTACATTACAAAAAATACTTTCTCAGAATGAATTACTTTAGTTTAATTACTTTGCACATAGGCAATAGACTTTTAAGTACAGTAGTTACAGTTGTTGCAATGGGCAACACATTTTCAAACACAATGCAACATTCAGCTCAATGTGAATTTCTAGTTAAATGCAATTAGTTACTTTATGGATTACTTTTCTAACCACATTACTGGATCCTAGATTCAGTCCTGGGACATCTCCTGTAAACAGTTGAGTAAAAGCGTTTTGGTTACAGTCGTGATTTTTAAGGAATATTATTGTACTTTAAAAGTTCACACTTAGAAACTTTTTCTCATAGAATCACCAATGTTATCCTATGGAAGGAAATTCACTTAGAAGTTAAAAACTGTTATCGTTACTTTTTCTTACTCAGTGTTGGATCCTGGATCCAGCACTGGTGCATCTCCTGTAAACAGTTGAAAGAATGCGTTTAAGTCATACAGGCGATTTTTTAGGAATATTTGTAGTTTGTGAAAATCGACACTTTGAAACTTTTCTGCTGAAAACCAGACAATGGATTCCTATGGAAGGAAATTCAAGTTACTGGTAAGTACGGTTAAAATTACTTTTCAGGATCAGTACTGGGCTGAAAGATGCAGCACTGAGGTCTCTCCTGATAACAGGTGAGTAAATCGGAATTCGTATTTCGGCTGATTTTAGAGGAATATTTTAAAGTTCCAAAACTCCACACTTAGAAGAATTTCCAAGTGAAACCAGTCAATGTTAGCCTATGGAAGGAAATTCAAGTTACCGGTAAGTACGGTTAAAATTACTTTTCAGGACCAGTACTGGGCTGAAAGATGCATCACTGAGGTCTCTCCTGATAACAGGTGAGTAAATCAGAATTCGGATTTCGGCTGGTTTTAGAGGAATATTTGTATGTTTCAAAAATCAACACTTAGAAACTTTTTCAGCAAAAAGCAGGCAATGATATCCTATGGAAGGAAATTCAAGTTACTGGTAAGTACAGTTAAAATTACTTTTGAGGATCAGTACTGGGCTAAAAGATGCAGCACTGGGTTCTCTCCTGATAACAGGTGAGTAAATCGGAATTCGTATTTCGGCTGATTTTAGAGGAATATTTTAAAGTTCCAAAACTCCACACTTAGAAGAATTTCCAAGTGAAACCAGTCAATGTTAGCCTATGAAGGAAATTCAAGTTACCGGTAAGTACGGTTAAAATTACTTTTGAGGATCAGTACTGGGCTGAAAGATGCAGCACTGAGGTCTCTCCTGATAACAGGTGAGTAAATCGGAATTCGTATTTCGGCTGATTTTAGAGGAATATTTTAAAGTTCCAAAACTCCACACTTAGAAGAATTTCCAAGTGAAACCAGTCAATGTTAGCCTATGAAGGAAATTCAAGTTACCGGTAAGTACGGTTAAAATTACTTTTCAGGACCAGTACTGGGCTGAAAGATGCAGCACTGAGGTCTCTCCTGATAACCGGTGAGTAAATCAGAATTCAGATTTCGGCTGATTTTAGAGGAATATTTGTATGTTTCAAAAATCAACACTTAGAAACTTTTTCAGCAAAAAGCAGGCAATGATATCCTATGGAAGGAAATTCAAGTTACTGGTAAGTACGGTTAAAATTACTTTTGAGGATCAGTACTGGGCTGAAAGATGCAGCACCGAGGTCTCTCCTGATAACAGGTGAGTAAATCGGAATTCGTATTTCGGCTGATTTTAGAGGAATATTTTAAAGTTCCAAAACTTCACACGTAGAAGAATTTCCAAGTGAAACCAGTCAATGTTAGCCTATGAAGGAAATTCAAGTTACCGGTAAGTACGGTTAAAATTACTTTTGAGGATCAGTACTGGGCTGAAAGATGCAGCACTGAGGACTCTCTTGATAACAGGTGAGTAAATCGGAATTCGTATTTCGGCTGATTTTAGAGGAATATTTTAAAGTTCCAAAACTCCACACTTAGAAGAATTTCCAAGTGAAACTAGTCAATGTTAGCCTATGAAGGAAATTCAAGTTACCGGTAAGTACGGTTAAAATTACTTTTGAGGATCAGTACTGGGCTGAAAGATGCAGCACTGAGGTCTCTCCTGATAACAGGTGAGTAAATCGGAATTCGGATTTCGGCTGATTTTAGAGGAATATTTGTATGTTTCAAAAATCAACACTTAGAAACTTTTTCAGCAAAAAGCAGGCAATGATATCCTATGGAAGGAAATTCAAGTTACTGGTAAGTACGGTTAAAATTACTTTTGAGGATCAGTACTGGGCTGAAAGATGCAGCACTGAGGTCTCTCCTGATAACAGGTGAGTAAATCGGAATTCGTATTTCGGCTGATTTTAGAGGAATATTTTAAAGTTCCAAAACTCCACACTTAGAAGAATTTCCAAGTGAAACCAGTCAATGTTAGCCTATGAAGGAAATTCAAGTTACCGGTAAGTACGGTTAAAATTACTTTTGAGGATCAGTACTGGGCTGAAAGATGCAGCACTGAGGTCTCTCCTGATAACAGGTGAGTAAATCGGAATTCGTATTTCGGCTGATTTTAGAGGAATATTTGCACAATGGTGAAGGGAGGGGGCGGGGCCTGAGGTGACATCTGTGCAAACGCGCCCGTGGCGCGTTTTAAGTTGCGGGATTAAGTCCCCTTGAATCATGAGGGTCCCTACGGGCCAACTAGCCCACCAGGAACCTCCAGTATGCGCCAGGGGCTGCGTTGCAGAGACATGTACAGAGGCCACACCCCTTTTACACCTCTCTGCAACGCAGCTCTGTGGCGCTTTCTGGACGTACCTGTTGGGCTAGTTGGCCCTCAGGGACCCTCAGGATTGAAGAGGATTTAATTCCCCATCTTAAAATGCGCCACGGGGCCTGTTTGCACACATGTCACCTGAAGCCCCGCCCCTCCCTTCACCACTGTGCAAACGCGCCCGTGGCGCGTTTTAAGTCGGGGGATTAACTCCCCTTGAATCCTGAGGGTCCCTGGAGTCCAACTAGCCCACCATGTTCCTCCAAAGCGCCACAGAGCTGCGTTGCAGAGAGGTGTAAAAGGGGCGTGGCCTCTGTACACCTCTCTGCAAGGCAGCCCCTGGCGCATACTGGAGGTTCCTGGTGGGCTAGTTGGCCCTCAGGGACCCCCAGTATTCAAGGGGAATTCGTTCCCCCTCTGCAAACGCACCAGGGGGCGCGTTTGCAGAGTGGTGAAGGAAGGGGGAGGGGCCTGTGGGCCCGATCGTTTTTTTGTTTTTGTTTTTTTTCCCCCCCTTCCTTTTTCCTATTTTTAGGCCCTGGGGACCCCATCCCCCAGGGCCTTACCCCTTTTAAAAAATTAAAATAAAAAAAACGGGAAGGGGCCGCGTGGCCCCCTTCCCTGGGCCTGTATTGGCCCCGGGGACCCCATCCCCCGGGCATGGCCTCTTTTGTTTTTATTTGGAGGGGGCTGCGTGGCCCCCTCCTCAGGCCATTTAAGGCCCCGGGACCCCATCCCCGGGGCCGGCATTGCACTTTTTTTTTTTTTCATTTTGTTACTTTGGGAGGGGGCTGCGTGGCCCCCTCCGTGGCCTCTTATGGCCCTGGGGACCCCATCCCCGGAGCCTGGCCTCTCGTTGGGGACTGTGGGGGTCCCCAAACCCCCACAGTCCCGCCGGCTCCCCGTGTCCTACGGGAGCCGGCATTGCTTACACATGGGGAGCTGCTAAGATGCAGCTCCCCATGTGGAAAGCTATCGGCTTTGGATATTGGAAGAGAGAGCAGGTTTCCCTGCTCTCCTTCCAATATCCAAGCAGTTTGCAATGACAGGACGGGAGCCGCGAGGCTCCCGTCCTGTCATTGCAAACAGCAGTGTCCCGGGGTAGGCACCCGGGACACTGCAGGAGCCGGCCATGGGGGTGGCGGTCCCCAGGGCCACCACCTGCTCCAGGAGGGGGCCGCGCGGCCCCCTCCCCACATCGAGAAAGCCCCGGGAGGTGGTGGTCCCGGGGCTTGGGGGTCCAAAACGGACCCCCATTTTCATTTTTCTTAGTGCCCCGGGAGGTGGTGGTCCCGGGCGTGTGGGGGCTGGAGCCCCCACACAGGTTTTTCAAATATAAAAAGAAGCCCCGGGGAGGTGGTGGTCCTCGGGGCTGCGGGAGGGCTCAGAGCCCTCCCGCACCATTATCCATAAAGCCCCGGGGGTGGTGGTCCCCGGGCTTGGGGCCCTTAGAGGCCCCCACACATAAAATTAACCCCCAGCATGCCCCCGGGACTTGGCCCACCCGGGGCCAATTACATCGAAGCGCGGAGACCGCGCTTCGATTTTTTTCGGCAGGGTTCGCGCTCCCTGAGCTCATCCTGCCGATTTTTTTTTATTTTAATTTTTTGCCCAGGGGTCCTTGTGGGACCCCCTGAGCAGACCTAGGGGTCAGGGTGTTTCTACCCTGCTCCCTTTGTGCGCTTTGCGCACTTAGTTTCTGTCCCTCGGTTCTACCGAGGGACAAATGGCTGCCAACACTTCCTGATTTGGAGTGTTGACAGCCAATTAACATAAAGCTCGTGCTCGGGAGGATCCGCGGCCCTAGATATACCTATCTTTTTACTTTTGATTTTCTCAGCAACTACTGAACGGATTTACACCATTTAACAAAAGGGTTCTTTCTGAACCAAGAACTACCTCTTTGCCAAATTTGGTGTAATTCCGTTCAGCAGTTCGGGCTGTAGCCGTGTCTAAAGTTTCCTATGGAAAATTGCATGGGGAAAACGCGTTTTGGGACCCCCTTTTTCTCGGCCCCCGCTGACGAATCCCCCGAGACTTTCAGGGTAGGAGCGGACCGGAGCGGGCCACAAAGTTTGAAAATTTTGCGAAGATACGTCAACCGGCAAGAGAGTTATTTCAAATAGAATGTCGCCGATTTCCTATGGATAATAGGATGTAACTATAACTATCTACTGGCGACCGCCAGTAGATATATATATATATATATATATATATATATATATATATATATATATATATATATTTCCATCTTAGCCTCCATGCATACCGCCCTCCGATATCCAGCGTGTCTCGAGGGCAAGCAGAGGAACAGCACCACCAAATCCTTTGTAATGAGGTAACTTCGTTTTTATTTTTCAAACAACCTCCATTACTCACGGGGCCATCACAAGCAAAGTGCAAGAGTGCATACAACCGTAAAAATGACCTACGCGTTTGGGCTACCGCCTTCTACTGGGTCATATATATATATATATATATATATATATATATATATATATATATATATTCACTGAAAAAACCATAGGTTTTAGGGACAGTTATAGTTACTTGGACATTGCACTCGTACAAAACCCGTGAAATTCCCCGTTATAGTTAGTCCAGCTAACTATAACTCGCGCCCCCGCAATGCACTGCTGATGACGTCACATATTACATCACTCATGACATGGTCAGTGACATCACTGATGACATCATCCAGTGACTGTGTGTTTCTGTAAAGTTGAAATATTTTTAATATATATAGGAAAAGACGTATTGAAGAATGAGTGGGTGTGTAAGTGTCTGTATGGATGATTTAGTAGGTGCGTGACTGACTCTATAAGTGAGTGATTTAACGTATCTTACTGAATGCATGGGTTAGTGACTAAACTGGGTGAATGTCTGTATCCGTCTGTCTGTTGCTGTGTAAGTGGCTGCATGTGTTTGTGAATAGCTACATGAGTGTCTATATGAGTTATTGAATGCTTGTGTGAGTATCTGTATGGGTGCCTGAGTGTTTGTGTGGGAGGGGTGTGTGCGACTCTGTGCATAGATGTGTGAGTGGGTGATTCACTGGGTGGATGGTTTCAAGAGTGCATCTGTGATAGACTGTATGGGTGGGTAAGTGTGTGTAAGAGTGGGTTAGTGAGTGAATGTATGTCCCAGTGGTACATGTGTGAGTAACTACATATGTGAAAGGCAGTATATATGTGTATTGGAGTATATAAATAGCTATAAGCGAGAGTGAGTGATTGTAATAGTGGCTGTATGGATGAGTGTGTGCTTGTATCAGTGATTGTATAAGAGCGTAACAATGTGCTAGTATTTGTATGATTAAGTGAGCTGGTGTGTGTATAACTGTATAGGTGAGTAAATGGCAGTGTGTTTAATTATTTGCATGACTGACTAGGTGTGTGAGTACCTCTATGGATGAGTGGCGGTGTTTGAGTGTCTATATAGGAGTAAGAGTGCATATGATTGTCCTGTACTGAGTGACCATAAGTATGAGTGACTGTACGGGTGAGTGAGTGGATGTGTGCGTAGACCTAAGAATTAGTGAGTGGGTATGTAGTTTTGGTGTTGGAGTGTCTATGGTTTTGCGAATGGCAGTCTGTAATTTAGAGTGGGTGTATCAAAGGTTATATTAGGGTGTGAGGAGGTGCATCAGATTATCACGTGGATGATGTCATCAGTGATGTCATTTGAGATGTCATCAGTGATGTCATCAGTGATGTCACTGACCATGTCATGAGTGATGTAATATGTGACGTCATCAGCAGTGCATTGCGGGGGCACGAGTTATAGTTAGCTGGACTAACTATAACGGGGAATTTCACGGGTTTTGTACGAGTGCAATGTCCAAGTAACTATAACTGTCCCTAAAACCTATGGTTTTTTCAGTGAATTTCAAAGGTTTTTTAAATGCTAATTTGTAACTATAACGTCCATGAAACCTATGGTTTTTTCAGTGAATTTCAAAGGTTTTTTAAATGCTAATTCCTAACTATAACATGTCTGAAACCTACGGTTTTTTCAGTGAATTTCAAAGGTTTTTAAATGCTAATTTCTAACTATAACGTGTCTGAAACCTATGGTTTTTTCAGTGAATTTCAAAGGTTTTTGAAAAGCTAATATTTAAGTGTCATAATAGTTATAGTTATGTTTCTTGTACTGAATTTCTTTAGTTTTTTATATTTATTTGTAAATATATTATTTATTAAACAATATTGTATATTTTTGTGTATTTTGCAACAACAAAAAAATTAATAAATTAAAAAGTAAAATATAGTATAATTTTTTTCAGTTATATTTTTATTTTAATATATTTGTATTGTTTAATTTAAAAAAAAATATATTTTTGGGGAATCGCGCACCGAAAGCGTACCGAACGCGGCGCATACGCGTACCCCAACCACCTATTTAAGGAAGTCGTAAAGGATCCGCGTATGGTATGCGACGGGTGCGTGTTTCTAGACCCGTAACATACGTATATTGCGTGTGTATGCGTTTCCTAAGCGACTGGTACGTGATTCCTGCTCCGGCTTATACGCGACACATACGAATTACCATACACGACGCTTGCGCGGTGGCAGGCCCCGCGTGACGTCAAATACGTGCCCGGGCGTGCAGGGTGCGCGACTCCCGCAAAAGTTTTTATATTGAAAAATAATATGTATGTGTCTTTAATGTACATATGAAGGTAAGAGATTATCTAAGGTAATCAAAAAATAATATATTTGTACTTGTAATACACTTATATTACTTTTAAATGTATTTTCGCGAAACCGCAGTCGGGTGCGCGCGCCGTGTGCGCACGGTGCGCGAATCCCATGTGACCTCAAAAAAAGGATTTGATTGGTCCATAATATTTCCCACTGTAACTATTGAAGGACCACACCCTTTTAATTATTCTTTTTAGAGCACTGGATGAGACACATCTCTTCTCTTTCCAGAGCTGATTTTGTATTTTTTTGGTGTTTTGAGGGAATTCATTTACAGCAATGGCATCTGCTCCTCAAGTTCCTCAACATTCTTCTGAAGAAGAGATTTTGGAGGAAGATCCCCGAAGAAGCGACCAGAGTCAGTGGTCTGGAAATTTTTTACATTTCCAGCAGGAGAAAAAAAGTCAATGCACGGAAAGTTTCCTGCTCGCTCTGTGAAAGGGTCCTGTCACGAGGGAGTGACAAAAATACTCATGTGGTACAGCCAGTATGTACAAACATCTCCGGACGATTCATCCTCGTAATCTGGCACGAGAGGAAATGCGACGTGCAGCAGCTAATCCACCACCAGCCACTGCTAGCACCTCCAGAGCGTCAACATCGGCAACTGCTTTAGACATTCGGCCGGAATTTGCATTTTTGGAACAGCACTGCACTAAGTGCAAATCCATTGTTTGTTATGGAGAACAATCCGTAGATGCTATTTGTGCAGCACAAAGAAATCACAAGTGCTAATTTTTTTTTGTTTGTTTGTTTTTGGAATGATGTTTAATTCCAAAAGCTTTCTGTTTTCTTAGTTCTTTTTTGTTCAATTCTTAAAAAACACCAAAAAAATACAATTTTTTTCAAAAAATACAAAAAAAATACAAAAGAAAAAAGAAAAAAAAAGTTCTTCTCGGAACTACCTTATCTGGTTAAAAAAGAACTATAATTGCATGGTAATGTGTGAAAGTTTGCTTGAATATACGTGTAGAGTATGATTGACTGAAAGAATACATTAGTAGTGCATGCTGAAGTTATGAGTGGTTAGATATTGGCGGAGTGATGGGATAGGAAGATAGTGCTGGACGGGTGAATGAGGAAGTGCATAGGAGTGACAGCTGGATTGCTAGTCTGCATGCATACGAAGTGGGTATTTGCAAGAGTGTATCAATAGTATAGATGCGGTTAGAGTTGTGCAAGCATACTGCAGAGAATGTTAAAGGTGTGAAAGACAAGTGTGTAGGTGGTTAGAGAACCGCATGCATAGTGGATATGGGTTTGAAGCAGTGTATGTGCTAAGGCCTAGGTCACTGAATGAGTAGTTGGGTACAGACTGAACGATTAGAGTACTACAAGAAGAGTGCCTAGTTGAATGTATAAGTGTTTGGGTTTTGGTGCAGCGAATGGCTTTGTAGGTGTTGCTGAATGAGTCAACAGAGGACTGCAAGGGGAGTGACAGGATGTTTGCTGGAGTGTATGGATAGTGAGTGGGGATTTGAAGGTGTGAAAGACAAGTGTTTAGGTGGTTAGAGAACTGCATGCATAGTGTATAGGGGTTTGAAACGGTGTATGTGCTAAGGCCTGGGTCACTGAATGAGTACTTGGGTACTGACTGAACGATTAGAGTAGTGCAAGGAGAGTGTCTGGCCGAATGTATAAGTGTTTACATTTTGGCGCTGTGAATTGATTTCTAGGTGTTGCTGAATGAGTCAACAGAGGACTGCAACGGGAGTGACAGAATGTCTTCTGGAGTGTATGGATACTGACTGGGGAATTGAAGGTGTGAAAGACATGTGTGTAGGTTGTTAGAGAACGGCATGCATAGTGGATAGGGGTTTGAAGCACTGTATGTGCTAAGGACTGGGTCACTGAATGAGTACTTGGGTATAGACTGAACAATTAGAGTAGTACAAAGAGAGTGCCTGGGTGAATGAATAAGTGTTTTGGTTTTGGCGCAGCGAATGGCTTAGTAGGTGTTGCTGAATGAGTCAACAGAGGACTGCAAGGGGAGTGACAGGATGTTTGCTGGAGTGTATGGATACTGACTGGGGAATTGAAGGTGTGAAAGTCAAGTGTGTAGGTGGTTAGAGAACTTCATGCATAGTGTATAGGGGTTTGAAACAGTGTATGTGCTAAGGCCTGGGTCACTGAATGAGTACTTGGGTACTGACTGAACGATTAGAGTACTGCAAGGAGAGTGACTGGCTTAATGTATAATTGTTTTGTTTTTGGCGCAGCGAATGGATTTGTAGGTGTTGCTGAATGAGTCAACAGAGGACTGCAAGGGGAGTGACAGGATGTTTGCTGGAGTGTATGGATACTGACTGGGGATTTGAAGGTGTGAAAAACAAGTGTGTAGGTGGTTAGAGAACCGCATGCATAGTGGATAGAGGTCTAAAACAGTCTATATGGTAAGGCCTGGGTCACTGAATGAGTAGTTGGGTACTGACTGAACGATTAGAGTACTGCAAGGAGAGTGACTGGCTTAATGTATAAGTGTTTTGGTTTTGGCGCAGTGAATGCATTTTTAGGTGTTGCTGAATGAGTCAACAGAGGACTGCAAGGGGAGTGACAGGATGTTTGCTGGAGTGTATGGATACTGACTGGGGAATTGAAGGTGTGAAAGACATGTGTGTAGGTTGTTAGAGAACGGCATGCATAGTGGATAGGGGTTTGAAGCACTGTATGTGCTAAGGACTGGGTCACTGAATGAGTACTTGGGTATAGACTGAACAATTAGAGTAGTACAAAGAGAGTGCCTGGGTGAATGAATAAGTGTTTTGGTTTTGGCGCAGCGAATGGCTTTGTAGGTGTTGCTGAATGAGTCAACAGAGGACTGCAAGGGGAGTGACAGGATGTTTGCTGGAGTGTATGGATACTGACTGGGGAATTGAAGGTGTGAAAGACATGTGTGTAGGTTGTTAGAGAACGGCATGCATAGTGGTTAAGGGTTTGAACCAGTCTATGTGCTAAGGCCTGGGTCACTGAATGAGTACTTGGGTACTGACTAAACAATTATAATACTAGAAGGAGAGTGCCTGGGTGAATGTATAAGTGGATGTGTTTTTGCGCAGCAAATTGATTTTTAGGTGTTGCTGAATGAGTCAACAGAGGACTGCAACGGGAGTGACAGGATGTTTGCTGGAATGTATGGATACTGACTGGGGAATTGAAGGTGTGAAATAGAAGTGTGTAGGTGGTTAGAGAACTGCATGCATAGTGTATAGGAGTTTGAAACAGTGTATGTGCTAAGGCCTGGATCACTGAATGAGTTCTTTGTGTATAGACTGAACGATTAGAGTACTACAAGGAGAGTGCCTGGGTGAATGTATAAGTGTTTTGGTTTTGGCGCAGCGAATAGATTTTAGGTGTTGCTGAATGAGTCAACAGAGGACTGCAAGGGGAGTGACAGGATGTTTGCTGGAATGTATGGATACTGACTGGGGAATTGAAGGTGTGAAAGACAAGTGTGTAGGTGGTTAGAGAACCGCATGCATAGTGATTAAGGTTTTGAAGCAGTCTATGTGCTAAGGCCTAAGTCACTGAATGAGTACTTGGCTACAGAATGAACGATTAGAGTACTACAAGGAGAGTGCCTGGGTGAATGTATAAGTGGTTGGGTTTTGGCGCAGTGAATGCATTTTTAGGTGTTGCTGAATGAGTCAACAGAGGACTGCAAGGGTAGTGACAGGATGTTTGCTGTAGTGTATGGTTAGTGGTTGGGGAATTTAAGGTGTGAAAGACAAGTATGTAGGTGGTTAGAGAACTGCATGCATAGTGATTAAAGGTTTGAAGCAGTGTATGTGCTAAGGCCTAAGGGGCACATGCATCAATGTAAAATTTTGCGAATCCTTAATTGCGAATTTTAACGATTCGCAAATAACGAATCGCAAAAACAGATGCAACAAAAAATTTGTGAAAAAATAAAGAATCGCAAAAATCGCAAACGCTACTGCGAATCCGAAATTTGCGAATTCGCTAATAGCGATTTCAAGCAAATAGCGACTTCGCTATTTGCGACTCGCAAATAGCGAATTCGCAAATAGCGAAGTCGCATTTGTGATGCATCTTGATGACATCAGAACCAGGAAGTGAGCAGCACAAGCCCCATTCCCAGTGCACAGTCAGAGGGAGAGGAGGGAGCTGGCTCTGGGAGCTAACTAGCAGTGGCATTGAGCAATTGGAAAAACCTGGTAACTGCAAGAAAATGGAAAGCACACAAACAGCAGAGGACAGCCAATCAGGCAGGAAGCGGAAAATGAAATTCTCAGAAAAAGAAAGTGACACACTCATTGAGGAGTTGTCCACAGCCATGATAAGCTGTTTGGGAAACAATCATTGAAAGTGGCAGAGCAGGAAAAAAGGAAAATATGGATCCGGATCCAGAACCGGGTGAATGCCAGTGGGGTGACACACCGCACCATCGATGACCTGAAGAAAAGATGGTACGACATGCGCAGTCGGGCCAAGGAGCGCATAGCTGCCCGTCTGAAGGAAGCAAGGAAGACAGGAGGGGGAACACCGATAGACACTGGGAACACTACCATGGAGGAAATGGTTGAATCCACTATCCAGCCTGAAGCTGTTGTCGGTGTGACACAGCTAGACACGTCAGGAGCAGCAAACACATCTGAAGGTAAGATGACTGCATGTTACCATTGACCTAAATAATAAAGGTAGTACACCACCCCAGTACAGCACAAGTGCACACTCAGAACATCCAGTACACAATGTATCCATGAAGGGAAGTGCATTATGGGAGATGTGGGCAGGTCAAGCATATACAATGTCAAACACACAAATAGGCTAAGAACAACTCAGAACAGTGAACATATTCCAAATTTAATGCCAAAGTAAAAATATGATCACTGTGACATGAAATCCCTACTTAAATTAATGCTGGTTTTGCACTGTTAAATCTCACAGATGCAGAACGTGTAGAAGCTGAGGATAGTGACAACCAGGACATACAGGACATCAGCGCAGTTGAGGATATGGACACACCGGTGTTGCCAACAAATCCATCCAGTGCCCCAAACACACGCAGGGCAACTGTCCCACCACTGGTCACCATGGAGTCTGACGATGAGACAAATGCACCACATGAGTCCAGGCATGGCCCAGCCACATCCATCCCAAATCCACAAACACAGGTCCGCAGAAGTAATGTCAGTGTCCGGCGTAGAAGAGCCAGATCACGCAGAACACAGCAGGAGGAGCAACCAAATGATGTCTGGGGTGGTCTTGAGGGACAGATGCTCCGCATGCAGCGCCTGCAGACCAAGAACACACGTTTAGTGCAGTTACAAATAGGGAAGATGGCAGACAACATTGCAGTACTGTGCGATAGTGTGCAGCAAATGACCAAGGTTATGCAGGAGGGACATGCATCACAGAGAAGAAACCATCGGCAACTAATGCAGCACCTCAAAAGCTATGCCAAATCCAACAATAGGCTGGCCACATCAACTGCACTGCTGGCACGTAGGTCTGTGACCTTGCAAACAGAAATGTGCCATTGGAGCGGGGATGTGGCGAAGGCACTGGACCAGGTAACCAATGCAGTGGAACTGCTGAATGCTACCACAATTGGGGCCAACATGTCCACGCAGGAAGAGGGTAGTGAGGGGGCCTCAAGCTTGAGTAGCATAGCTATGCCAGTTGCCACTGCAGGAAGACGCAACACACGCAGCAGTACCCCCTCAGCTTCCAACATGAGGGATGAGGATGCTGTCTCTGACAGGCGTCTGGGTGTTCGTGGGAGAAAGCGCTAGCCTGCTATATACAATTGCATACCGATATGGTGACGTAACCATGGATGTGATCGGACCTTTGACTGATTGACAAGTCATTATTTATTTTTAATACACTTATGTCCATTACTTAAAAATCCTGTGCCACTGGCCACATTGAAAGTGTGCTCCGACACTCATGCAATATTTCCTTTGAATAAACCGTTCTGTGATTGTAATATACACTGTTTGTGTCATCATTACTCACCTCAGAAATAGTTTTGTGTGATGTCCAATCTTCTCCTGCGCCCTTCTGCTGCGCTTGCCCCTTGTGCTGCACGGCGCTGTGGCACTTGCTGGTCCTCATCCTCGGAGTCACTGTCAGACACCTCGATCTCCATTCCACCCCTCGTTGCTATATTGTGCAGCATGGCACATGCAGCTACTAGCTTGCAGCATTGTTCAGGGTTGTATTGGAGTGCTCCACCAGTCTTATGGAGGCATCTGAATCGGCTCTTCAGCAGCCCAAATGTGCGCTCTATGATGTTCCTTGTTGATATATGTGCAGCATTGTACCTCTGTTGGTTGGAAGTTGTGGGATTGAGGTAAGGCGTCAGAAGGAAATTACGCAAGGCGTATGCGCTGTCACCTGCATGTGGGTAAGCAAAGGGTCAGTGGCAGTTTGACATTGGCATACGTACAATGACTGTGAGTATCACCTACACATATTTACCAAGCAGATGTGCCTCTCCAAATTCTCCCCTGACCAGACGGGTGTGAATGCCACTTTGCCTGAAAATATATGAATCATGTGCACTCCCAGGAAATTGAGCCACTATATCAGTGATTATGTATTTGGCATTGCACACAACCTGAATATTAAGGGAGTGATAGCATTTTCTATTTCTGTATATGTATTCCTGTGCTGCAGGGGACATATTGCCACATGTGTGCAATCGATGCAACCTATAACATGTGGGAAGCGAGCTATCTGGTAAAACTCCTGTTTTGTTTTCGCAAGGTCATGCGCGGTGGTGGGGAAATTGATGTGTGAGCCGATCCTGGCCATCATGGCATCAAGGAATGCTTTGAATATTCTTGAAAGTGCGCTTTGCGACACACCTCCAGCTACTGCAATGACCCCTGGAAGCTGCCTGACGCCAGTAGGTGTAGGCAACATAGGACCTGCACATGCGTTGGGATAGCATTGGTCCTACGTGTCTGTCGTTGCAGTATGGGATCCAATTCATTGATCAGGTTATGGATCATTGCTGCATTGAGCCTATACTTATCGTATATCTCATCCTCTTGCTGTCCTAGCAAAGTTATGCGGACTCTGAAGATGCGCTCATTAATTCGCCTCCGTCTGTGTCCAGCAGCCAGCAGCCTCATCCTCCTCGCCATCAGGTACATCCCTGCCATTGTGAGATGTGGTAGCTAATTCTGGGTGTGTTTCAATGGGTTTAAGTAGAATTTCAGCTGTATCTGATTTGCACTCATGATTACCACCTGGTTGTGATCCTTCTTATTTTGCACTCGCAAAATTGCAAATTTCAGGTAATTCGCAATTTGCGATTTTTCATGCATCTATTTTGCGATTCCTTATTTGCGAATCGCTATTTGGGGCGCAAATAGCGATTCGCTAATACTATTCGCAGAATGTTTTGCGATTCTTTAAATTAGCGAATTGTTGAGTTTTCGCTATTTTGCAGTTGATGCATTGCGAAACGGTATTTTGCGGTCGCAAACGCCATAATTTAGCGATTCGCTAATTTTGCGATTTTTTTTAGGCTTGATGCATGTGCCCCTAAGTCACTGAATGAGTACTTGGGTACTGAATGAACGATTAGAGTACTACAAGGAGAGTGCCTGGGTGAATGTATAAGTGGTTGGGTTTTAGCGCAGCGAATAGATTTGTAGGTGTTGATGAATGAGTCAACAGAGGACTGCAAGGAGAGTGACAGGATGTTTGCTGGAGTGTATGGATACTGACTGGGGATTCGAAGGTGTGAAAGACAAGTGTGTAGGTGGTTAGAGAACCGCATGCATAGTGATTAAGGTTTTGAAGCAGTCTATGTGCTAAGGCCTAAGTCACTGAATCAGTACTTGGCTACAGAATGAACGATTTGAGTACTACAAGGAGAGTGTCTGGGTGAATGTATAAGTGGTTGGGTTTTGGCGCAGTAAATGCATTTTTAGGTGTTGCTGAATGAGTCAACAGAGGACTGCAAGGGGAGTGACAGGATGTTTGCTAGAGTGTATGGATACTGACTGGGGAATTGAAGGTGTGAAAGACAAGTGTGTAGGTGGTTAGAGAACTGCATGCATTGTGTATAGGAGTTTGAAACAGTGTATGTGCTAAGGCCTGGGTCACTGAATGAGTTCTTTGTGTATAGACTGAACGATTAGAGTACTACAAGGAGAGTGCCTGGGTGAATGTATAAGTGTTTTGGTTTTGGCGCAGCGAATAGATTTTTAGGTGTTGCTGAATGAGTCAACAGAGGACTGCAAGGGGAGTGACAGGATGTTTGCTGGAGTGTATGATTAGTGACTGGGGAATTGAAGGTGTGAAAGACAAGTGTGTAGGTGGTTAGAGAACCGCATGCATAGTGATTAAGGTTTTGAAGCAGTCTATGTGCTAAGGCCTAAGTCACCGAATGAGTACTTGGCTACAGAATGAACGATTAGAGTACTACAAGGAGAGTGTCTGGGTGAATGTATAAGTGGTTGGGTTTTGGCGCAGCGAATGCATTTTTAGGTGTTGCTGAATGAGTCAACAGAGGACTGCAAGGGGAGTGACAGGATGTCTGCTGGAGTGTATGTATACTGACTGGGGATTTGAAGGTGTGAAAGACAAGTGTGTAGGTGGTTAGAGAACCGCATGCATAGTGCATAGGGGTTTGAAGCAGTCTATGTGCTAAGGCCTGGGTCACTGAATGAGTTCTTTGGGTATAGACTGAACGATTAGAGTACTACAAGGAAAGTGCCTGGGTGAATGTATAAGTGTTTTGGTTTTGGCGCAGCGAATAAATTTGTAGGTGTTGATGAATGAGTCAACAGAGGACTGCAAGGAGAGTGACAGGATGTTTGCTGGAGTGTATGGATACTGACTGGGGATTTGAAGGTGTGAAAGACAAGTGTGTAGTTGGTTATTGAACTGCATGCATAGTGGATAGGGGTTTGAAGCAGTCTATGTGCTAAGGCCTGGGTCACTGAATGAGTACTTGGGTACAGAATGAATGATTAGAGTACTACAAGGAAAGTGCCTCGGTGAATGTATAAGTGGTTTGCTTTTGGCGCAGCAAAAGGATTACAACATGATGCTGGATGGCTGATTAGAGAATTGCAAATACAAAGACTCACTAGTCTGGAAGCAGTTAGGTGACTACATACATTCTACACATTTCACTACAACACTGCTAATGTGAATGCCTGACTAATTGTGCGAATCCATAAGCAGTAACTAAGTTCTACTACTACTAAAACTTGACAACAGGTTAGACTTTTAAGCAGTTATGTGTCAGCAAAGACATAAAGTAATCACAAGCTTCTGTCACAATGGTTTCACAAGTGCACACATACTCACAGTGTGATTCTACACAAGCCAAACTATTCTCTGAAATTTATCAGAACAGACTCACTAGCCTGGAAGCAGTTAGGTGACTACATACATTCTACACATTTCACTACAGCACTGCTAATGTGAATGCCTGAGTCATTGTGCAAATCCATAACCAGTAACTAAGTTCTACTACTACTACAACTTGACAACAGGTTAGACTTTTAAGCAGTTCTGTGTCAGCAAAGACATAAAGTAATCACAAGCTTCTGTCACAATGGTTGCAGAAGTGCACACATACTCACAGTGTGATTCTAGAGAACCAAAACTATTCCCTGTGCTTTAGCAAAAGAGACACACTACTCTGGAAGAGGTTAGGTGACTGCATACATTCTACATATTCCGCTACAGCATTGGTAGTATGAATGCCTGAATTATTCTGCAAATCCATAAGCAGTGACTGAGTTCTAATACTACAGAAACTTGACAACAGGATAGTAGAATAAATAATTATTCAACTATTCCTTTCAACACAGTTAAAAATATATATATTACTATACAAAGGGGCAAATTTACAAGCCCCTTGCGCCACATTTGCGTCACTATACAAAGGGGCAAATTTACAAGCCTCTTGCGGCACATTTGCGTCACTTTTCCCATGTTAAAAGTGACGCAAAAGTGGCACAAGAGGCTTCTAAAACTGCCCCATACTATTTTTTAAACAAACATCAAATTCAATAAAAATAATTAAACTATACATCAGTACATTTAATAATATATGTAAAAAAACACAGTTTCATTAAAGTATCAAATCTTTTTTAAATAAACGTCCAAAATATATAACTCACCTATTAAATAAATCTGTTGAATTAAAAATCTCACACTCTCAGTCAGGATTTTCTTTTCGCACAGAATGTAGATAAGCACACTCTCCAATATAAAACCAGTAATGGCAAACTTTCCCTCTAATTTTTCATACATATACACATGACTTCCCAGTGTTTTTCAAATTGTAAAACGAATTTCCATTGGTCATAGAGAATAATACTTTTCAACTGACATCTTTCCCCCTTGTTCTGAATATCAGTTTCCATAGCAACAGCTCATGCAACATTCAACTTAGCTGCCAGGTCACAAGTTCACCCCACAATGTTGCAAATGACAACAGCAGGTGTGGTTGGCTTTGCAAAGCATTCACTAATCCTTTCTGCTGTACCTTGCAAACTTTTCATTTTAACCAATAAAAAACATGCTTTCTAAACAAAGAAAAATGCACCCTATATTAGAATGTAGAGTGTTCTTAAACAGCCAATCAAATCTCTACTTTCTTAAAAACAGCATGTTGTCTACCATTTTAGATAGATTTCATTTTCCCTCCTACCTAACTCAGCTACAGACATCTTTTTATTACCTACATTGATCCCTTCAAGATGCTTTCAGTGTGGATTGTGGGACACAGCTATGTTTTCTGGTGCAAAAGGTATGCTGAAAGCAGAGGTATTGACAAAGATTTAGCTTTGCCAAATGTAGACATTAAATGGATTGGTCAGAGAGGATTAAAGTGGCACCAATTGATGCCATTGGTTAAATCCTTTTTGCATCTCCAACACCCTGACCTCATAATTGTGCACTGTGGTGGCAATGACCTAGGCACTTTGACTGGGGTAGGTCTGGAAATGCTTATGAAGGACACCTTTGCAGAATTCATGTCACTTTTCCCCCAAACTGCCTTTGTCTATTCGAACATATGCCAAAGACAGAAATGGCAGTGGTCCAATCATTTTTGTCCACAGTTTGAGAAAGCTAGGAAACATGTCAATAAAGCTGTTTCTGCTTATCTCAGAGATTATAGGATGGGGTCCATTTTCAACAACAATCTGCGTTTTAATATAGATGGCATCTATAGGAGAGACGGTGTTCATTTTACAGATGAGGGTAACCGAATCTTTCTCATCAACTTTAGACTCTGCATCGGTACTTACTTGTAGGTACCATAATCTATCAATAAACACAAGGGCTCTTTTAGAGCCACCCAAGATATAAATATATATACTTCATGTATATATACTGTTTTTCAAAAATATTTGGGGGATTCGCGCACCCAACGCGTTTACCTTGGAGTCGCGCACCCCACGCGTTTACACCAGGGGGCCGCGCTGGGAGTCGCGCACCCAACGCGTTCACACTAGGGGCCGCGCTGAGCGGCGCGCTGGGTGCGCGACTCCTTATTTCTCCGTAAAATTTTTGATAGCTCCTACCACTAATTTATATTCTCCCCGGGGACCCCATCCCCCGGGGCCTATACATAATAATGGAGACCGTGAGGGGAGCCCCAATGCCCCCACGGTCCCGCCGGCTCCCCGCGTCCTTCGGAAGCCGGCATTGCTTTTCCACATGGGGAGCTGCTGACATGCATCTCCCCGTGTGGAAAAGCAATTTGCTTTAGATATTGAAAGAGAGAGCAGGTTTCCTGCTCTCTCTTCCAATATCCAAAGCAGTTTGCTATGACAGGACGGGAGCCGCGAGGCTCCCGTCCTGCCATAGCAAACTACAGTGTCCCGGGGGTAGGCACCCCGGGACACTGCAGGAGCCGGCCCTGGGGGTGGCGGTCCCCAGGGCCATCAGGGGCTCCAGGAGGGGGCCACGCGGCCCCCTCCTTACATTTGAAAGCCCCGGGAGGTGGTGGTCCCCGGGGCTTGGGGGTCCAAAACGGACCCCATTGTAATTTTTCTTAGTGCCCCGGGGAGGTGGTGGTCCCCGGGGCGTGTGGGGGCTGGAGCCCCCACACAGGTTTTTGTTAAATAAAAAGAAGCCCCGGGGAGGTGGCGGTCCCTGGGGCTGCGGGAGGGCTCAGAGCCCTCCCGCACCATTATACATAAAGCCCCGGGGGTGGTGGTCCCCGGGGCTTGGGGGCCCTTAGAGGCCCCCCACACATAAAATTAACCCCCACCCCAGCATGCCCCCGGGACTTGGCCCACCCGGCGGCAACTAACATCGAGCGCGGGAGACCGCGCTTCGATTTTTTTATTTTCGGCAGGATTCGCGCACCCTGAGCGCATCCTGCCGATTTTTTAAAAACATTTTTTATTTTTTGCCCAGGGGGTCCTTGTGGGACCCCCTGAGCAACCCAGGGGTCAGGGTGTTTCTACCCTGCCCCCTTTGTGCGCTTTGCGCACTTGTTTCTGTCCCTCGGTTCTACCGAGGAAAAATGGCTGCCAACATTTCCTGAATCGGTATGTTGACAGCCAGCTGACAGCCAATTAACATGCAGCTCGTGATCGGGACGGTGCGCGCAGGGTGCGCTCAGGGTGCGCGAATCCTCCGTGCCCATAGATATCACTATCTTTTTACTTTTGATTTTCTCAGCAACTACTGAACGGATTTACACCATTTAACAAAAGGGTTCTTTCTGAACCAAGAACTACCTCTTTGCCAAATTTGGTGTAATTCCGTTCAGCAGTTCGGGCTGTAGCCGTGTCTAAAGTTTCCTATGGAAAATTGCATGGGGAAAACGCATTTTGGGACCCCCTTTTTCTCGGCCTCCGCTTGACGAATCCCCCGAGACTTTCAGGGTAGGAGCGGACCGGAGCGGGCCACAACGTTTGAAAATTTTGCGAAGATACGTCAACCGGCAAGAGAGTTATTTCAAATAGAATGTCGCGGATTTCCTATGGATAATAGGTTGTAACTATAACTATCTACTGGCGACCGCCAGTAGATAATATATATATATATATATATATATATATATATATTCACTGAAAAAACCATAGGTTTCAAACACGTTATAGTTAGAAATTAGCATTTAAAAAACCTTTGAAATTCACTGAAAAAACCATAGGTTTTAGGGACAGTTATAGTTAGTTGGACATTTCACTCGTACAAAACCATAGAAATTCCCCGTTATAGTTAGTTCAGCTAACTATAACTCGCGCCCGCAAAGCACTGCTGATGACGTCACATATTACATCACTCATGACATGGTCAGTGACATCACTGATGACATCACTGATGACATATCAAATGACATCACTGATGACATCACTGATGACATCATCCAGTGACTGTGTGTTTCTGTAAAGTTTAAATATGTTTAATATATATAGGGAAAGGCATATTGAAGAATGAGTGGGTGTATACGTGTCTGAATGGATGATTTAGTACGTGCGTGACTGACTCTACAAGTGAGTGATTAAACGTATCTTACTGAATGAATGGGTTAGTGACTAAACTGTGTGAATGTCTGTATCCGTCTGTTTGTTGGTGTGTAAGTGGATGCATGGATTTGCGAATAGCTACATGAGTGTCTATATGGGTTATTGATTGGTTCTCTGAGTATCTGTATGGCTGCCTGAGTGTTTGTGTGGGTGGGGTGTGTGTGACTCTGTACATAGATGTGTGAGTGGGTGATTCACTGGGTGCATGATTTCAAGAGTGCATCTGTGATGGACTGCTTGGGTGGGTGAGTGTGTGTATGGGTGTGGTAGTGAGTGAATGTATATCTCAGTGGTACATGTGCGAGTAACTACATATGTGAAAGGCAGTATATATGTGTGTTAGAGTATTTAAATGGCTATAAGTGAGAGTGTGTGATTGTGAGAGTGGCTGTATGGATGCGTGTGTGCTTGTATCAGTTATTGTATAAGAGCATAAGAATGTGCTAGTATTTGTATGAGTAAGTGAGCTGGTGTGTGTATAACTGTATAGGTGAGTAAATGGGTGTGTGATTCATTTTTTGCATGACTGACTAGGTGTGTGAGTACCTCTATGGATGAGTGGCGGTGTGTGAGTGTTTATATAGGTGTATGAGTGCATATGATAGTCCTGTACTGAGTGACTGTAAGTATGAGTGACTGTACGGGTGAGTGAGTAGATGTGTGTGTGTAGACCTAAGAATCAGTCAGTGGGTATGTAGTTATTGGTATTGGAGTGTGTATGGTTTTGAGAATGGCAGTCTGTAATTTAGAGTGGGTGTATCAAAAGTTATATTAGGGTGTGAGAAGATGCATGACATTATCTCATGGATGATTGATGTCATCAGTGATGTCATTTGAGATGTCATCAGTGATGTCATCAGTGATGTCACTGACCATGTCATGAGTGATGTAATATGTGACGTCATCAGCAGTGCATTGCGGGGCGCGAGTTATAGTTAGCTGAACTAACTATAACGGGGGAATTTCTATGGTTTTGTACGAGTGAAATGTCCAACTAACTATAACTGTCCCTAAAACCTATGGTTTTTTCAGTGAATTTCAAAGGTTTTTTAAATGCTAATTTCTAACTATAACGTGCCTGAAACCTATGATTTTTTAAGTGAATTTCAAAGGTTTTTTAAATGCTAGTTTCTAACTATGCCTACAGAGGTAGGACATGTGAAGAAAGAAGAAAAAACGCACAGAAAGAAGCAAAAGAAATGCAGAAAGAAGCAACAGAAGTCCACAAAGACGAAGAAAAGTGCAGGAAGAAGCAAAAGATGTGCAGAAAGAATCAACAGAGGAGCAGAAAGAGGCCTTGTTGCAAAATCATCCTGTGCCCACAACTTTTTCAGACGGGTACTGGTGGTAACTGACTCTGACTAACCAGAGCCAGTGCTATGCTAAAAGACACTTAGAATACAGTGAAAACACCTATTTACACTAGGGAACACTATGCGTTGGGGTACCCCTGTGATTAGCATGACCTCATCTGTAAGTCCCTAGTACATAATAGGGCAGGGGGATTAAAACTACCTCTTAAAACGCGCTACAGGGCGCGTTTGCACAGTGGTGAAGGGAGGGGGGTGCCTGAGGTGACATGTGTGCAAACGCGCCCCGTGGCGCGTTTTAAGTTGCGGGATTAAGTCCCCTTGAATCCTGAGGGTCCCTGGGGCCCAACTAGCCCCCCAGGTACCTACAGTTAGGACCACAGAGCTGAGTTGCAGAGAGGCGTTCCGAGGCCACGCACCTTTTTTTCACCTCTCTGCAATGCAACTCTGTTGTGCTTACTGAAGGTACCTGGTGGGCTAGTTGGCCCCCAGGGTCCCTCAGGATTCAAGTGGAATTAATTCCCCAACTTAAAATGCACCACAGGGCGTGTTTGCGCACATGTCACCTGAGGCCCCGCCCCCTCCCTTCACCACTGTGCAAACGCGCCCCGTGGTGCGTTTTAAGTTGGGGGATTAGGTCACCTTGAATCCTGAGGGTCCCTGGGGCCCAACTAGCCCACCAGGTACTTCCAGTAAGCACCACAGGCCTGCGTTGCAACGCCTGTAACAAATTGTGCAGTTGTGTTTAGGTAGTGAAGGGGGTCGTGCTGGGGGTAGTGTTTTAGGGTTTAGGGTAGTGCAGTGGTGTTTGTGTAGTGTAGGGGGTCATGCTGGGGGTAGATTTAGGGTTTAGGGTAGTGCAGTGGTGTTTGGGTAGTGTAGGGAGTCGTGCTGGGGGAGTGTTTTAGGGTTTAGGGTAGTGCAGTGGTGTTTGGGTAGTTTAGGGGGTTGTGCTGGGGGTAGTGTTTTAGGGTTTAGGGTAGTGCAGTGGTGTTTGGGTAGTGTAGGGGGTCATGTTGGGGGTAGTGTTTTAGGGTTTAGGGTAGTGCAGTGGTATATTGGTAGTGTAGGGGGTACTGCTGGGGGTAGTGTTTTAGGGTTTAGGGTAGTGCAATGGTGTTTGGGTAGTGTAGGGGGTACTGCTGGGGGTAGTGTTTTAGGGTTTAGGGTAGTGCAGTGGTGTTTGGGTAGTGTAGGGGTACTGCTGGGGGTAGTGTTTTAGGGTTTAGGGTAGGGCAGTGGTGTTTGCGTAGTGTAGGGGTTCATGCTGGGGGTAGTTTTTTAGGGTTTAGGGTAGTGCAGTGGTGTTTGTGTAGTGTAGGGGGTAGTGTTTTAGGGTTTAGGGTAGTGCAGTGGTGTTTGTGTAGTGTAGGGGGTCGTGCTGGGGGTAGCGTTTTAGGGTTTAGGGTAGTGCAGTGGTCTTGGTGTAGTGTAGGAGGTCGTGTTTTAGGGTTTAAGGTAGTGCAGTGGTCTTTGGGTAGTGTAGGGAGTCGTGCGGGGGGTAGTGTTTTAGGGTTTAGGGTAGTGCAGTGGTCTTTGGGTAGTGTAGGGGGACGTGCGGGGGGTAGAGTTTTAGGGTTTAGGATAGTGCAGTGGTGTTTGGGTAGTGTAGGGGGTCATGTTGGGGGTAGTGTTTTAGGGTTTAGGGCAGTGCAGTGGTGTTTGGGTAGTGTAGGGGGTCGTGCTGGGGGAGTGTTATAGGGTTTAGGGCAGTGCAGTGGTGTTTGGGTAGTGTAGGGGGTTGTGCTGGGGGAGTGTTTTAGGGTTTAGGGCAGTGCAGTGGTGTTCGGGTAGTGTAGGGGGTCATGGTGGGGGAGTGTTTGAGGGTTTAGGGCAGTGCAGTCGTGTTCAGGTAGTGTAGGGGGTCGTGCTGGGGGAGTATTTTAGGGTTTAGGGCAGTGCAGTGGTGTTCGGGTAGTGTAGGGGGTCGTGCAGGGGGTGGTGTTTCAGGGTTTAGGGCAGTGCAGTGGTGTTCGGGCAGTGTAGGGGGTCGTGCAGGGGTGGTGTTTCAGGGTTTAGGAGCAGTGGTGTTCAGGCAGTGTAGGGGGTCGTGCTGGGGGTGGTGTTTCAGGGTTTAGGGCAGTGCGGTGGTGTTCGGGCAGGGTAGGGAGTCGTGCAGGGGGTGGTGTTTCAGGGTTTAGTGCAGTGCAGTGGTGTTCGGGCAGTGTAGGGGGTCGTGCTGGGCCTGGTGTTTCAGGGTTTAGGGCAGGGCAGTGGTGTTCGGGCAGTGTAGGGGGTCGTGCAGGGGGTGGTGTTTCAGGGTTTAGGGCAGTGCAGTGGTGTTCGGGCAGTGTAGGGGTCGTGCTGGGGCTGGTGTTTCAGGGTTTAGGGAAGTGCAGTGGTGTTCGGGCAGTGTAGGGGGTCGTGCTGGGGCTGGTGTTTCAGGGTTTAGGGCAGTGCAGTGGTGTTCGGGCAGTGAAGGGGGTAATGCTGGGGCTGGTGTTTCAGGGTTTAGGGCTGTGCAGTGGTTTTCGGGCAGTGTAGGGGGTCGTGCAGGGGGTGGTGTTTCAGGTTTTAGGAGCAGTGGTGTTCAGGCAGTGTAGGGGGTTGTGCTGGGGTGGTGTTTCAGGGTTTAGGGCAGTGCGGTGGTGTTCGGGCAGGGTAGGGGTCGTGCAGGGGTGGTGTTTCAGGGTTTAGGGCAGTGCAGTGGTGTTCAGGCAGTGTAGGGGGTCGTGCTGGGGCTGGTGTTTCAGGGTTTAGGGCAGTGCAGTGGTGTTCAGGCAGTGTAGGGGGTCGTGCAGGGGGTGGTGTTTCAGGGTTTAGGGCAGTGCAGTGGTGTTCGGGCAGTGTAGGGGGTCGTGCTGGGGCTGGTGTTTCAGGGTTTAGGGAAGTGCAGTGGTGTTCGGGCAGTGTAGGGGGTCGTGCTGGGGCTGGTGTTTCAGGGTTTAGGGCAGTGCAGTGGTGTTTGGACAGTGTAGGGGGTCGTGCTGGGGCTGTTGTTTCAGGGTTTAGGGCAGTGCAGTGGAGTTCGGGCAGTGTAGGTGGTCGTGCTGGGGCTGGTGTTTCAGGGTTTAGGGCAGTGCAGTGGTGTTCGGGCAGTGTAGGGGGTAATGCTGGGGCTGGTGTTTCAGGGTTTAGGGCTGTGCAGTGGTTTTCGGGCAGTGTAGGGGGTCTTGCTGGGGCTGGTGTTTCAGAGTCTAGGGCAGTGCAGTGGTGTTCGGGCAGTGTAGGGGGTCTTGCTGGGGCTGGTGTTTCAGGGTTTAGGGCAGTACAGTGGTGTTCGGGCAGTGTAGGGGTCGTGCTGGGGGTGGTGTTTCAGGGTTTAGGGCAGGGCAGTGGTGTTCGGGCAGTGTAGGGGGTCATGCTGGGGGTGGTGTTTCAGGGTTGAGGGCAGTGCAGTGGTGTTCGGGCAGTGTAGGGGGTCTTGCTGGGGGTGGTGTTTCAGGGTTTAGTTCAGTGGTGTTCGGGCAGTGTAGGGGGTCTTGCTGGGGGTGATGTTTCAGGGTTTAGGGCAGTGCAGTGGTGTTCCGGCAGTGTAGGGGGTCATGCAGGGGGTGGTGTTTCAGGGTTTAGGGCAGTGCAGTGGTGTTCGGGCAGTGTAGGGGGTCGTGCTGGGGGTGGTGTTTCAGGGTTTAGGGCAGTGCAGTGGTGTTCGGGCAGTGTAGGGTGTCGTGCTGGGGGTGGTGTTTCAGGGTTTAGGACAGTGCAGTGGTGTTCGGGCAGTGTAGGGGGTCATGCAGGGGGTGGTGTCTCAGGGTTTAGGGCAGTTCAGTGGTGTTTGGGCAGTGTAGGGGGTCATGCAGGGGGTGGTGTTTCAGGGTCTAGGGCAGTGCTGTGGTGTTCGGGCAGTGTAGGGGGTCTTGCTGGGGGTAGTGTTTCAGGGTTTAGGGCAGTGCAGTGGTGTTCGTGCCGTGTAGGGGGTCGTGCTGGGGGTGGTGTTTCAGGGTTTAGGGCAGTGCAGTAGTGTTCGGGCAGTGTAGGGGGTCATGCAGGGGTGGTGTTTCAGGGTTTAGGGCAGTGCAGTGGTGTTCGGGCAGTGTAGGGGGTCATGCTGGGGGTGGTGTTTCAGGGTTTAGGGCAGTGCAGTGGTGTTCGGGCAGTGTAGGGGGTCTTGCTGGGGGTGGTGTTACAGGGTTTAGGCAGGCAGTGGTGTTCGGGCAGTGCAGGGGGTCTTGCTGGGGTGATGTTTCAGGGTTTAGGGCAGTGCAGTGGTGTTCGGGCAGTGTAGGGGGTCGTGCTGGGGGTAGTGTTTCAGGGTTTAGGGCAGTGCAGTGGTGTTCGGGCAGTGTAGGGGGTCTTGCTGGGGATAGTGTTTCAGGGTTTAGGGCAGTGCAGTGGTGTTCGGGCAGTGTAGGGGGTCGTGCTGGGGATGGTGTTTCAGGGTTTAGGGCAGTGCAGTAGTGTTCGGGCAGTGTAGGGGGTCGTGCTGGGGGTGGTGTTTCAGGGTTTAGGGCAGTGCAGTGGTGTTCGGGCAGTGTAGGGGGTCATGCAGGGGTGGTGTTTCAGGGTTTAGGGCAGTGCAGTGGTCTTCGGGCAGTGTAGGGGGTCGTGCAGGGGTGGTGTTTCAGGGTTTAGGGCAGTGCAGTGGTGTTCGGCCAGTGTAGGTGGTCTTGCTGGGGGTGGTGTTTCAGGGTTTAGTGCAGTGGTGTTCGGGCAGTGTAGGGGGTCTTGCTGGGGGTGGTGTTTCAGGGTTTAGGGCAGTGCAGTGGTGTTCGGGCAGTGTAGGGGACTTGCTGGGGCTGGTGTTTCAGGGTTTAGGGCAGTGCAGTGGTGTTCGGGCAGTGTAGGTGGTCGTGCTGGGGCTGGTGTTTCAGGGTTTAGGGCAGTGCAGTGGTGTTCGGGCAGTGTAGGGGGTAATGCTGGGGCTGGTGTTTCAGGGTTTAGGGCTGTGCAGTGGTGTTCGGGCAGTGTAGGGGGTCGTGCAGGGGGTGGTGTTTCAGGTTTTAGAGCAGTGGTGTTCAGGCAGTGTAGGGGGTTGTGCTGGGGTGGTGTTTCAGGGTTTAGGGCAGTGCGGTGGTGTTCGGGCAGGGTAGGGGGTCGTGCAGGGGTGGTGTTTCAGGGTTTAGGGCAGTGCAGTGGTGTTCGGGCAGTGTAGGGGTCGTGCTGGGGCTGGTGTTTCAGGGTTTAGGGCAGTGCAGTGGTGTTCGGGCAGTGTAGGGGGTCGTGCAGGGGGTGGTGTTTCAGGGTTTAGGGCAGTGCAGTGGTGTTCGGGCAGTGTAGGGGTCGTGCTGGGGCTGGTGTTTCAGGGTTTAGGGAAGTGCAGTGGTGTTCGGGCAGTGTAGGTGGTCGTGCTGGGGCTGGTGTTTCAGGGTTTAGGGCAGTGCAGTGGTGTTCGGGCAGTGTAGGGGGTAATGCTGGGGCTGGTGTTTCAGGGTTTAGGGCAGTGCAGTGGTTTTCGGGCAGTGTGGGGGGTCGTGCAGGGGGTGGTGTTTCAGGGTTTAGAGCAGTGGTGTTCAGGCAGTGTAGGGGGTTGTGCTGGGGTGGTGTTTCAGGGTTTAGGGCAGTGCAGTGGTGTTCGGGCAGGTGTAGGGGGTCGTGCAGGGGGTGGTGTTTCAGGGTTTAGGGCAGTGCAGTGGTGTTCGGGCAGTGTAGGGGGTCGTGCTGGGGCTGGTGTTTCAGGGTTTAGGGCAGTGCAGTGGTGTTCAGGCAGTGTAGGGGTCGTGCAGGGGTGGTGTTTCAGGGTTTAGGGCAGTGCAGTGGTGTTCGGGCAGTGTAGGGGTCGTGCTGGGGCTGGTGTTTCAGGGTTTAGGGAAGTGCAGTGGTGTTCGGGCAGTGTAGGGGGTCGTGCTGGGGCTGGTGCTTCAGGGTTTAGGGCAGTGCAGTGGTGTTTGGACAGTGTAGGGGGTCGTGCTTGGGCTGTTGTTTCAGGGTTTAGGGCAGTGCAGTGGAGTTCGGGCAGGGTAGGTGGTCGTGCTGGGGCTGGTGTTTCAGGGTTTAGGGCAGTGCAGTGGTGTTCGGGCAGTGTAGGGGGTAATGCTGGGGCTGGTGTTTCAGGGTTTAGGGCTGTGCAGTGGTGTTCGGGCAGTGTAGGGGGTCTTGCTGGGGGTGGTGTTACAGGGTTTAGGGCAGTGGTGTTCGGGCAGTGCAGGGGGTCTTGCTGGGGTGATGTTTCAGGGTTTAGGGCAGTGCAGTGGTGTTCGTGCAGTGTAGGGGGTCTTGCTGGGGATAGTGTTTCAGGGTTTAGGGCAGTGCAGTGGTGTTCGTGCAGTGTAGGGGGTCGTGCTGGGGATGGTGTTTCAGGGTTTAGGGCAGTGCAGTGGTCTTTGGGCAGTGTAGGGGTCGTGCAGGGGTGGTGTTTCAGGGTTTAGGGCAGTGCAGTGGTGTTCGGCCAGTGTAGGTGGTCTTGCTGGGGGTGGTGTTTCAGGGTTTAGTGCAGTGGTGTTCGGGCAGTGTAGGGGGTCTTGCTGGGGGTGGTGTTTCAGGGTTTAGGGCAGTGCAGTGGTGTTCGGGCAGTGTAGGGGGTCTTGCTGGGGCTGGTGTTTCAGGGTTTAGGGCAGTGCAGTGGTGTTCGGGCAGTGTAGGTGGTCGTGCTGGGGCTGGTGTTTCAGGGTTTAGGGCAGTGCAGTGGTGTTCGGGCAGTGTAGGGGGTAATGCTGGGGCTGGTGTTTCAGGGTTTAGGGCTGTGCAGTGGTGTTCGGGCAGTGTAGGGGGTCGTGCAGGGGGTGGTGTTTCAGGTTTTAGAGCAGTGGTGTTCAGGCAGTGTAGGGGGTCGTGCTGGGGTGGTGTTTCAGGGTTTAGGGCAGTGCGGTGGTGTTCGGGCAGGGTAGGGGGTCGTGCAGGGGGTGGTGTTTCAGGGTTTAGGGCAGTGCAGTGGTGTTCGGGCAGTGTAGGGGGTCGTGCTGGGGCTGGTGTTTCAGGGTTTAGGGCAGTGCAGTGGTGTTCAGGCAGTGTAGGGGGTCGTGCAGGGGGTGGTGTTTCAGGGTTTAGGGCAGTGCAGTGGTGTTCGGGCAGTGTAGGGGGTCGTGCTGGGGCTGGTGTTTCAGGGTTTAGGGAAGTGCAGTGGTGTTCGGGCAGTGTAGGGGGTAATGCTGGGGCTGGTGTTTCAGGGTTTAGGGCTGTGCCGTGGTTTTCGGGCAGTGTAGGGGGTCTTGCTGGGGCTGGTGTTTCAGAGTCTAGGGCAGTGCAGTGGTGTTCGGGCAGTGTAGGGGGTCTTGCTGGGGCTGGTGTTTCAGGGTTTAGGGCAGTACAGTGGTGTTCGGGCAGTGTAGGGGGTCGTGCTGGGGGTGGTGTTTCAGGGTTTAGGGCAGGGCAGTGGTGTTCGGGCAGTGTAGGGGGTCATGCTGGGGGTGGTGTTTCAGGGTTTAGGGCAGTGCAGTGGTGTTCGGGCAGTGTAGGGGGTCTTGCTGGGGGTGGTGTTTCAGGGTTTAGTTCAGTGGTGTTCGGGCAGTGTAGGGGGTCTTGCTGGGGGTGATGTTTCAGGGTTTAGGGCAGTGCAGTGGTGTTCGGGCAGTGTAGGGGGTCTTGCTGGGGGTAGTGTTTCAGGGTTTAGGGCAGTGCAGTGGTGTTCGGGCAGTGTAGGGGGTCGTGCTGGGGGTGGTGTTTCAGGGTTTAGGGCAGTGCAGTGGTGTTCGGGCAGTGTAGGGGGTCGTGCTGGGGGTGGTGTTTCAGGGTTTAGGGCACTGCAGTGGTGTTCCGGCAGTGTAGGGGGTCATGCAGGGGGTGGTGTTTCAGGGTTTAGGGCAGTGCAGTGGTGTTCGGGCAGTGTAGGGGGTCGTGCTGGGGCTGGTGTTTCAGGGTTTAGGGAAGTGCAGTGGTGTTCGGGCAGTGTAGGGGGTCGTGCTGGGGCTGGTGTTTCAGGGTTTAATGCAGTGCAGTGGTGTTTGGACAGTGTAGGGGGTCGTGCTGGGGCTGTTGTTTCAGGGTTTAGGGCAGTGCAGTGGAGTTCGGGCAGTGTAGGTGGTCGTGCTGGGGCTGGTGTTTCAGGGTTTAGGGCAGTGCAGTGGTGTTCGGGCAGTGTAGGGGGTAATGCTGGGGCTGGTGTTTCAGGGTTTAGGGCTGTGCCGTGGTTTTCGGGCAGTGTAGGGGGTCTTGCTGGGGCTGGTGTTTCAGAGTCTAGGGCAGTGCAGTGGTGTTCGGGCAGTGTAGGGGGTCTTGCTGGGGCTGGTGTTTCATGGTTTAGGGCAGTACAGTGGTGTTCGGGCAGTGTAGGGGGTCGTGCTGGGGGTGGTGTTTCAGGGTTTAGGGCAGGGCAGTGGTGTTCGGGCAGTGTAGGGGGTCATGCTGGGGGTGGTGTTTCAGGGTTTAGGGCAGTGCAGTGGTGTTCGGGCAGTGTAGGGGGTCTTGCTGGGGGTGGTGTTTCAGGGTTTAGTTGCAGTGGTGTTCGGGCAGTGTAGGGGGTCTTGCTGGGGGTGATGTTTCAGGGTTTAGGGCACTGCAGTGGTGTTCGGGCAGTGTAGGGGGTCTTGCTGGGGGTAGTGTTTCAGGGTTTAGGGCAGTGCAGTGGTGTTCGGGCAGTGTAGGGGGTCGTGCTGGGGGTGGTGTTTCAGGGTTTAGGGCAGTGCAGTGGTGTTCGGGCAGTGTAGGGGGTCGTGCTGGGGGTGGTGTTTCAGGGTTTAGGGCACTGCAGTGGTGTTCCGGCAGTGTAGGGGGTCATGCAGGGGGTGGTGTTTCAGGGTTTAGGGCAGTGCAGTGGTGTTCGGGCAGTGTAGGGGGTCGTGCTGGGGGTGGTGTTTCAGGGTTTAGGGCAGTGCAGTGGTGTTCGGGCAGTGTAGGGTGTCGTGCTGGGGCTTGGTGTTTCAGGGTTTAGGACAGTGCAGTGGTGTTCGGGCAGTGTAGGGGGTCATGCAGGGGGTGGTGTCTCAGGGTTTAGGGCAGTTCAGTGGTGTTTGGGCAGTGTAGGGGGTCGTGCAGAGGGTGGTGTTTCAGGGTCTAGGGCAGTGCTGTGGTGTTCGGGCAGTGTAGGGGGTCTTGCTGGGGGTAGTGTTTCAGGGTTTAGGGCAGTGCAGTGGTGTTCCTGCCGTGTAGGGGGTCGTACTGGGGGTGGTGTTTCAGGGTTTAGGGCAGTGCAGTAGTGTTCGGGCAGTGTAGGGGGTCATGCAGGGGGTGGTGTTTCAGGGTTTAGGGCAGTGCAGTGGTGTTCGGGCAGTGTATTGGGTCATGCTGGGGGTGGTGTTTCAGGGTTTAGGGCAGTGCAGTGGTGTTCGGGCAGTGTAGGGGCTCTTGCTGGGGGTGGTGTTACAGGGTTTAGGGCAGTGGTGTTCGGGCAGTGCAGGGGGTCTTGCTGGGGTGATGTTTCAGGGTTTAGGGCAGTGCAGTGGTGTTCGGGCAGTGTAGGGGGTCTTGCTGGGGGTAGTGTTTCAGGGTTTAGGGCAGTGCAGTGGTGTTCGTGCAGTGTAGGGGGTCTTGCTGGGGATAGTGTTTCAGGGTTTAGGGCAGTGCAGTGGTGTTCAGGCAGTGTAGGGGGTCATGCTGGGGCTGGTGTTTCAGGGTTTAGGGCAGTACAGTGGTGTTCGGGCAGTGTAGGGGTCGTGCTGGGGCTGGTGTTTCAGGGTTTAGGGCAGTGCAGTGGTGTTCGGGCAGTGTAGGGGGTCGTGCAGGGGGTGGTGTTTCAGGGTTTAGGGCAGTGCAGTGGTGTTCGGGCAGTGTAGGGGTCGTGCTGGGGCTGGTGTTTCAGGGTTTAGGGAAGTGCAGTGGTGTTCGGGCAGTGTAGGGGTCGTGCTGGGGCTGGTGTTTCAGGGTTTAGGGCAGTGCAGTGGTGTTCGGGCAGTGAAGGGGGTAATGCTGGGGCTGGTGTTTCAGGGTTTAGGGCTGTGCAGTGGTTTTCGGGCAGTGTAGGGGGTCGTGCAGGGGGTGGTGTTTCAGGTTTTAGAGCAGTGGTGTTCAGGCAGTGTAGGGGGTTGTGCTGGGGTGGTGTTTCAGGGTTTAGGGCAGTGCGGTGGTGTTCGGGCAGGGTAGGGGGTCGTGCAGGGGGTGGTGTTTCAGGGTTTAGGGCAGTGCAGTGGTGTTCAGGCAGTGTAGGGGGTCGTGCTGGGGCTGGTGTTTCAGGGTTTAGGGCAGTGCAGTGGTGTTCAGGCAGTGTAGGGGGTCGTGCAGGGGGTGGTGTTTCAGGGTTTAGGGCAGTGCAGTGGTGTTCGGGCAGTGTAGGGGGTCGTGCTGGGGCTGGTGTTTCAGGGTTTAGGGAAGTGCAGTGGTGTTCGGGCAGTGTAGGGGGTCGTGCTGGGGCTGGTGTTTCAGGGTTTAGGGCAGTGCAGTGGTGTTTGGACAGTGTAGGGGGTCGTGCTGGGGCTGTTGTTTCAGGGTTTAGGGCAGTGCAGTGGAGTTCGGGCAGTGTAGGTGGTCGTGCTGGGGCTGGTGTTTCAGGGTTTAGGGCAGTGCAGTGGTGTTCGGGCAGTGTAGGGGGTAATGCTGGGGCTGGTGTTTCAGGGTTTAGGGCTGTGCAGTGGTGTTCGGGCAGTGTAGGGGGTCTTGCTGGGGCTGGTGTTTCAGAGTCTAGGGCAGTGCAGTGGTGTTCGGGCAGTGTAGGGGGTCTTGCTGGGGCTGGTGTTTCAGGGTTTAGGGCAGTACAGTGGTGTTCGGGCAGTGTAGGGGGTCGTGCTGGGGGTGGTGTTTCAGGGTTTAGGGCAGGGCAGTGGTGTTCGGGCAGTGTAGGGGGTCGTGCTGGGGGTGGTGTTTCAGGGTTGAGGGCAGTGCAGTGGTGTTCGGGCAGTGTAGGGGGTCTTGCTGGGGGTGGTGTTTCAGGGTTTAGTTCAGTGGTGTTCGGGCAGTGTAGGGGGTCTTGCTGGGGGTGATGTTTCAGGGTTTAGGGCAGTGCAGTGGTGTTCCGGCAGTGTAGGGGGTCATGCAGGGGGTGGTGTTTCAGGGTTTAGGGCAGTGCAGTGGTGTTCGGGCAGTGTAGGGGGTCGTGCTGGGGGTGGTGTTTCAGGGTTTAGGGCAGTGCAGTGGTGTTCGGGCAGTGTAGGGTGTCGTGCTGGGGGTGGTGTTTCAGGGTTTAGGACAGTGCAGTGGTGTTCGGGCAGTGTAGGGGGTCATGCAGGGGGTGGTGTCTCAGGGTTTAGGGCAGTTCAGTGGTGTTTGGGCAGTGTAGGGGGTCATGCAGGGGGTGGTGTTTCAGGGTCTAGGGCAGTGCTGTGGTGTTCGGGCAGTGTAGGGGGTCTTGCTGGGGGTAGTGTTTCAGGGTTTAGGGCAGTGCAGTGGTGTTCCTGCCGTGTAGGGGGTCGTGCTGGGGATGGTGTTTCAGGGTTTAGGGCAGTGCAGTAGTGTTCGGGCAGTGTAGGGGGTCATGCAGGGGTGGTGTTTCAGGGTTTAGGGCAGTGCAGTGGTGTTCAGGCAGTGTAGGGGGTCATGCTGGGGGTGGTGTTTCAGGGTTTAGGGCAGTGCAGTGGTGTTCGGGCAGTGTAGGGGGTCTTGCTGGGGGTGGTGTTACAGGGTTTAGGGCAGTGGTGTTCGGGCAGTGCAGGGGTCTTGCTGGGGTGATGTTTCAGGGTTTAGGGCAGTGCAGTGGTGTTCGGGCAGTGTAGGGGGTCTTGCTGGGGGTAGTGTTTCAGGGTTTAGGGCAGTGCAGTGGTGTTCGTGCAGTGTAGGGGTCTTGCTGGGGATAGTGTTTCAGGGTTTAGGGCAGTGCAGTGGTGTTCATGCAGTGTAGGGGGTCGTGCTGGGGATGGTGTTTCAGGGTTTAGGGCAGTGCAGTAGTGTTCGGGCAGTGTAGGGGGTCGTGCAGGGGTGGTGTTTCAGGGTTTAGGGCAGTGCAGTGGTGTTCGGGCAGTGTAGGGGTCATGCAGGGGGTGGTGTTTCAGGGTTTAGGGCAGTGCAGTGGTCTTTGGGCAGTGTAGGGGGTCGTGCAGGGGTGGTGTTTCAGGGTTTAGGGCAGTGCAGTGGTGTTCGGCCAGTGTAGGTGGTCTTGCTGGGGGTGGTGTTTCAGGGTTTAGTGCAGTGGTGTTCGGGCAGTGTAGGGGGTCTTGCTGGGGGTGGTGTTTCAGGGTTTAGGGCAGTGCAGTGGTGTTCGGGCAGTGTAGGGGGACTTGCTGGGGCTGGTGTTTCAGGGTTTAGGGCAGTGCAGTGGTGTTCGGGCAGTGTAGGTGGTCGTGCTGGGGCTGGTGTTTCAGGGTTTAGGGCAGTGCAGTGGTGTTCGGGCAGTGTAGGGGGTAATGCTGGGGCTGGTGTTTCAGGGTTTAGGGCTGTGCAGTGGTTTTCGGGCAGTGTAGGGGGTCGTGCAGGGGGTGGTGTTTCAGGTTTTAGAGCAGTGGTGTTCAGGCAGTGTAGGGGGTTGTGCTGGGGTGGTGTTTCAGGGTTTAGGGCAGTGCGGTGGTGTTCGGGCAGGGTAGGGGGTCGTGCAGGGGTGGTGTTTCAGGGTTTAGGGCAGTGCAGTGGTGTTTGGGCAGTGTAGGTGGTCGTGCTGGGGCTGGTGTTTCAGGGTTTAGGGCAGTGCAGTGGTGTTCAGGCAGTGTAGGGGGTCGTGCACGGGGTGGTGTTTCAGGGTTTAGGGCAGTGCAGTGGTGTTCGGGCAGTGTAGGGGTCGTGCTGGGGCTGGTGTTTCAGGGTTTAGGGAAGTGCAGTGGTGTTCGGGCAGTGTAGGTGGTCGTGCTGGGGCTGGTGTTTCAGGGTTTAGGGCAGTGCAGTGGTGTTCGGGCAGTGTAGGGGGTAATGCTGGGGCTGGTGTTTCAGGGTTTAGGGCTGTGCAGTGGTTTTCGGGCAGTGTGGGGGTCGTGCAGGGGGTGGTGTTTCAGGTTTTAGAGCAGTGGTGTTCAGGCAGTGTAGGGGGTTGTGCTGGGGTGGTGTTTCAGGGTTTAGGGCAGTGCAGTGGTGTTCGGGCAGGGTAGGGGGTCGTGCAGGGGTGGTGTTTCAGGGTTTAGGGCAGTGCAGTGGTGTTCGGGCAGTGTAGGGGGTCGTGCTGGGGCTGGTGTTTCAGGGTTTAGGGCAGTGCAGTGGTGTTCAGGCAGTGTAGGGGGTCGTGCAGGGGGTGGTGTTTCAGGGTTTAGGGCAGTGCAGTGGTGTTCGGGCAGTGTAGGGGTCGTGCTGGGGCTGGTGTTTCAGGGTTTAGGGAAGTGAAGTGGTGTTCGGGCAGTGTAGGGGGTCGTGCTGGGGCTGGTGTTTCAGGGTTTAGGGCAGTGCAGTGGTGTTTGGACAGTGTAGGGGGTCGTGCTTGGGCTGTTGTTTCAGGGTTTAGGGCAGTGCAGTGGAGTTCGGGCAGGGTAGGTGGTCGTGCTGGGGCTGGTGTTTCAGGGTTTAGGGCAGTGCAGTGGTGTTCGGGCAGTGTAGGGGGTAATGCTGGGGCTGGTGTTTCAGGGTTTAGGGCTGTGCAGTGGTGTTCGGGCAGTGTAGGGGGTCTTGCTGGGGGTGGTGTTACAGGGTTTAGGGCAGTGGTGTTCGGGCAGTGCAGGGGGTCTTGCTGGGGTGATGTTTCAGGGTTTAGGGCAGTGCAGTGGTGTTCGTGCAGTGTAGGGGGTCTTGCTGGGGATAGTGTTTCAGGGTTTAGGGCAGTGCAGTGGTGTTCGTGCAGTGTAGGGGGTCGTGCTGGGGATGGTGTTTCAGGGTTTAGGGCAGTGCAGTGGTCTTTGGGCAGTGTAGGGGGTCGTGCAGGGGTGGTGTTTCAGGGTTTAGGGCAGTGCAGTGGTGTTCGGCCAGTGTAGGTGGTCTTGCTGGGGGTGGTGTTTCAGGGTTTAGTGCAGTGGTGTTCGGGCAGTGTAGGGGGTCTTGCTGGGGGTGGTGTTTCAGGGTTTAGGGCAGTGCAGTGGTGTTCGGGCAGTGTAGGGGGTCTTGCTGGGGCTGGTGTTTCAGGGTTTAGGGCAGTGCAGTGGTGTTCGGGCAGTGTAGGTGGTCGTGCTGGGGCTGGTGTTTCAGGGTTTAGGGCAGTGCAGTGGTGTTCGGGCAGTGTAGGGGGTAATGCTGGGGCTGGTGTTTCAGGGTTTAGGGCTGTGCAGTGGTTTTCGGGCAGTGTAGGGGGTCGTGCAGGGGGTGGTGTTTCAGGTTTTAGAGCAGTGGTGTTCAGGCAGTGTAGGGGGTTGTGCTGGGGTGGTGTTTCAGGGTTTAGGGCAGTGCGGTGGTGTTCGGGCAGGGTAGGGGTCGTGCAGGGGGTGGTGTTTCAGGGTTTAGGGCAGTGCAGTGGTGTTCGGGCAGTGTAGGGGGTCGTGCTGGGGCTGGTGTTTCAGGGTTTAGGGCAGTGCAGTGGTGTTCAGGCAGTGTAGGGGGTCGTGCAGGGGGTGGTGTTTCAGGGTTTAGGGCAGTGCAGTGGTGTTCGGGCAGTGTAGGGGTCGTGCTGGGGCTGGTGTTTCAGGGTTTAGGGAAGTGCAGTGGTGTTCGGGCAGTGTAGGGGGTAATGCTGGGGCTGGTGTTTCAGGGTTTAGGGCTGTGCAGTGGTTTTCGGGCAGTGTAGGGGGTCTTGCTGGGGCTGGTGTTTCAGAGTCTAGGGCAGTGCAGTGGTGTTCGGGCAGTGTAGGGGGTCTTGCTGGGGCTGGTGTTTCAGGGTTTAGGGCAGTACAGTGGTGTTCGGGCAGTGTAGGGGGTCGTGCTCGGGGGTGGTGTTTCAGGGTTTAGGGCAGGGCAGTGGTGTTCGGGCAGTGTAGGGGGGTCATGCTGGGGGTGGTGTTTCAGGGGTTTAGGGCAGTGCAGTGGTGTTCGGGCAGTGTAGGGGGTCTTGCTGGGGGTGGTGTTTCAGGGTTTAGTTCAGTGGTGTTCGGGCAGTGTAGGGGGTCTTGCTGGGGGTGATGTTTCAGGGTTTAGGGCAGTGCAGTGGTGTTCGGGCAGTGTAGGGGGTCTTGCTGGGGGTAGTGTTTCAGGGTTTAGGGCAGTGCAGTGGTGTTCGGGCAGTGTAGGGGGTCGTGCTGGGGGTGGTGTTTCAGGGTTTAGGGCAGTGCAGTGGTGTTCGGGCAGTGTAGGGGGTCGTGCTGGGGGTGGTGTTTCAGGGTTTAGGGCACTGCAGTGGTGTTCCGGCAGTGTAGGGGGTCATGCAGGGGGTGGTGTTTCAGGGTTTAGGGCAGTGCAGTGGTGTTCGGGCAGTGTAGGGGTCGTGCTGGGGCTGGTGTTTCAGGGTTTAGGGAAGTGCAGTGGTGTTCGGGCAGTGTAGGGGGTCGTGCTGGGGCTGGTGTTTCAGGGTTTAGGGCAGTGCAGTGGTGTTTGGACAGTGTAGGGGGTCGTGCTGGGGCTGTTGTTTCAGGGTTTAGGGCAGTGCAGTGGAGTTCGGGCAGTGTAGGTGGTCGTGCTGGGGCTGGTGTTTCAGGGTTTAGGGCAGTGCAGTGGTGTTCGGGCAGTGTAGGGGGTAATGCTGGGGCTGGTGTTTCAGGGTTTAGGGCTGTGCCGTGGTTTTCGGGCAGTGTAGGGGTCTTGCTGGGGCTGGTGTTTCAGAGTCTAGGGCAGTGCAGTGGTGTTCGGGCAGTGTAGGGGGTCTTGCTGGGGCTGGTGTTTCAGGGTTTAGGGCAGTACAGTGGTGTTCGGGCAGTGTAGGGGGTCGTGCTGGGGGTGGTGTTTCAGGGTTTAGGGCAGGGCAGTGGTGTTCGGGCAGTGTAGGGGGTCATGCTGGGGGTGGTGTTTCAGGGTTTAGGGCAGTGCAGTGGTGTTCGGGCAGTGTAGGGGGTCTTGCTGGGGGTGGTGTTTCAGGGTTTAGTTCAGTGGTGTTCGGGCAGTGTAGGGGGTCTTGCTGGGGGTGATGTTTCAGGGTTTAGGGCACTGCAGTGGTGTTCGGGCAGTGTAGGGGGTCTTGCTGGGGGTAGTGTTTCAGGGTTTAGGGCAGTGCAGTGGTGTTCGGGCAGTGTAGGGGTCGTGCTGGGGTGGTGTTTCAGGGTTTAGGGCAGTGCAGTGGTGTTCGGGCAGTGTAGGGGGTCATGCAGGGGGTGGTGTTTCAGGGTTTAGGGCAGTGCAGTGGTGTTCGGGCAGTGTATTGGGTCATGCTGGGGGTGGTGTTTCAGGGTTTAGGGCAGTGCAGTGGTGTTCGGGCAGTGTAGGGGGTCTTGCTGGGGTGGTGTTACAGGGTTTAGGGCAGTGGTGTTCGGGCAGTGCAGGGGGTCTTGCTGGGGTGATGTTTCAGGGTTTAGGGCAGTGCAGTGGTGTTCGGGCAGTGTAGGGGGTCTTGCTGGGGGTAGTGTTTCAGGGTTTAGGGCAGTGCAGTGGTGTTCGTGCAGTGTAGGGGGTCTTGCTGGGGATAGTGTTTCAGGGTTTAGGGCAGTGCAGTGGTGTTCGGGCAGTGTAGGGGGTCTTGCTGGGGGTAGTGTTTCAGGGTTTAGGGCAGTGCAGTGGTGTTCGTGCAGTGTAGGTGGTCTTGCTGGGGGTGGTGTTTCAGGGTTTAGTGCAGTGGTGTTCGGGCAGTGTAGGGGGTCTTGCTGGGGGTGGTGTTTCAGGGTTTAGGGCAGTGCAGTGGTGTTCGGGCAGTGTAGGGGGTCTTGCTGGGGCTGGTGTTTCAGGGTTTAGGGCAGTGCAGTGGTGTTCGGGCAGTGTAGGGGTCTTGCTGGGGCTGGTGTTTCAGGGTTTAGGGTAGTGCAGTGGTGTTCGGGCAGTGTAGGGGTCAAGCTGGGGCTGGTGTTTGAGGGTTTAGGGCAGTGCAGTGGTGATCGGGCAGTGTAGGGGGTCATGCTGGGGCTGGTGTTTCAGGGTTCAGGGCAGTGCAGTGATTTTCGGGCAGTGTAGGCGGTCGTGCTGGGGCTGGTGTTTCAGGGTTTAGGGCAGTGCAGTGGTGTTCGGGCAGTGTACGGGGTCGTGCTGGGGGTGGTGTTTCAGGCTTTAGGGCAGTGCAGTGGTGTTCGGGCAGTGTAGGGGGTCGTGCTGGGGCTGTTGTTTCAGGGTTTAGGCAGTGCAGTGGTGTTTGGGCAGTGTAGGGTGTCGTGCTGGGGTGGTGTTTCAGGGTATAGGGCAGAGCAGTGGTGTTCGGGCACTGTAGGGGGTCTTGCTGGGGTGATGTTTCAGGGTCTAGGGCAGTGCAGTGGTGTTCAGGCAGTGTAGGGGGTCTTGCTGGGGGTAGTGTTTCAGGGTTTAGGGCAGTGCAGTGGTGTTCGTGCTGTGTAGGGGGTCGTGCTGGGGGTGGTGTTTCAGGGTTTAGGGCAGTGCAGTAGTGTTCGGGCAGTGTAGGGGGTCGTGCAGGGGTGGTGTTTCAGGGTTTAGGGCAGTGCAGTGGTGTTCGGGCAGTGTAGGGGGTCGTGCTTGGGGTGGTGTTTCAGGGTTTAGGGCAGTGCAGTGGTGTTCGGGGAGTGTAGAGGGTCATGCAGGGGGTGGTGTTTCAGGGTTTAGGGCAGTGCAGTGGTGTTCGGGCAGTGTAGGGGTTCTTGCTGGGGGTGGTGTTACTGGGTTTAGGGCAGTGCAGTGGTGTTCGGGCAGTGCAGGGGGTCTTGCTGGGGTGATGTTTCAGGGTTTAGGGCAGTGCAGTGGTGTTCGGGCAGTGTAGGGGGTCTTGCTGGGGGTAGTGTTTCAGGGTTTAGGGCAGTGCAGTGGTGTTTGGGCAGTGTAGGGGTCTTGCTGGGGGTAGTGTTTCAGGGTTTAGGGCAGTGCAGTGGTGTTCGTGCAGTGTAGGGGTCGTGCTGGGGGTGGTGTTTCAGGGTTTAGGGCAGTGCAGTAGTGTTCGGGCAGTGTAGGGGTCGTGCAGGGGTGGTGTTTCAGGGTTTAGGGCAGTGCAGTGCTGTTCGGGCAGTGTAGGGGGTCATGCTGGGGGTGGTGTTTCAGGGTTTAGGGCAGTGCAGTGGTGTTCTGGCAGTGTAGGGGTGGTGCAGGGGTTGTGTTTCAGGGTTTAGGCAGTGCAGTGGTGTTCGGGCAGTGTAGGGGTCGTGCTGGGGCTGGTGTTTCAGGGTTTAGGGCAGTGCAGTGGTGTTCAGGCAGTGTAGGGGGTCGTGCTGGGGCTGGTGTTTCACGGGTTTAGGGCAGTGCAGTGGTGTTCGGGCAGTGTAGGGGTCGTGCTGGGGCTGGTGTTTCAGGGTTTAGGGCCAGTGCAGTGGTGTTCAGGCAGTGTAGGGGGTCGTGCTGGGGCTTGTGTTTCACGGTTTAGGGCAGTGCAGTGGTGTTCGGGCAGTGTAGGGGGTCGTGCTGGGGCTGGTGTTTCAGGGTTTAGGGCAGTGCAGTGGTGTTCGGGCAGTGTAGGGGGTCGTGCAGGGGCTGGTGTTTCAGGGTTTAGGGCAGTGCAGTGGTGTTCGGGCAGTGTAGGGGTCGTGCAGGGGCTGGTGTTTCAGGGTTTAGGGCAGTGCAGTGGTGTTCGGGCAGTGTAGGGGGTCATGCTGGGGGTAGTGTTTTAGGGTTTAGGGTAGTGCAGTAGTGCTTGTGTAGTGTAGGGGGCCGTGTTGGGGGTAGTGGTTTAGGGTTTAGGGTAGTGCAGTGGTGTTTGTGTAGTGTAGGGGGTCATGTTTTAGGGTAGTGCAGTGGTGTTTGGGTAGTGTCGGGGGTCGTGCTGGGGGTAGTGTTTTAGGATTTAGGTTAGTGCAGTGGTGTTTGGGTAGTGTAGGGGTCGTGCTGGGGGTAGTGTTTTAGGGTTTAGGGTAGTGCAGTGGTGTTTGTGTAGTGAAGGGGGTCATGCTGGGGGTAGTGTTTTAGGGTTTAGGGTAGTGCAGTGGTGCTTGTGTAGTGTAGGGGGTCGTGCTGGGGGTAGTGTTTTAGGGTTTAGGGTAGTGCAGTGGTGTTTGTGTAGTGTAGGGGTCATGTTTTAGGGTAGTGCAGTGGTGTTTGGGTAGTGTAGGGGGTCATGCTGGGGGTAGTGTTTTAGGATTTAGGTTAGTGCAGTGGTGTTTGGGTAGTGTAGGGGGTCATGCTGGGGGTAGTGTTTTAGGGTTTAGGATAGTGCAGTGGTGTTTGTGTAGTGTAGGGGGTCATGCTGGGGGTAGTGTTTTAGGGATTGCGTAGTGCAGTGGTGCTTGTGTAGTGTAGGGGGTCGTGCTGGGGGTAGTGTTTTAGGGTTTAGGGTAGTGCAGTGGTGTTTTTGTAGTGTAGGGGGTCATGTTTTAAGATGCAATGCTCCAATACCTGACCAGTCTGCACTACATAAAACTGCAAAAAACTAAAAATAAAAAGTGTTTTGCACACTTTTGTCATTGGGCTATATGTGGGCTACATCTGGGTAATATTTGTGCTACATTTGGGCTCTTTTTTCTCTGGTGGCCATCTTGGAAGACTTCTTTGTTATGAAGTTTCCTAATTTACTGCAGTCTCCTCAGTAGGAAATGCTTTCAGTTTTTTACTTTGATTCCATCAAGAAGGCATTCAGATGTGTCTCACATTTGCCATAAATTCTGAATGTTAGCACTCTAGTTGCTCATTAGATCACTGTAGTAAAGCTACTGCTCACCAGGGAGTTAACTGGAAGTCTGCTGCTGGTATTGAAAGTGATTGTTTCAGTCTGCATGTCAGAATTTTCTAATGAAATAGAAGAGGATTTGAGATCTCACTTAAAACATGCCCTAATTTTTCTTTCTGCAGCACTAACCATAATTTCTATTTCAAAAAGAACCCCCTCATTTTGTTCCTTTTTAAATTAAATGTTTTAAGTGTTACCGGTTTATTCCAATCAAGATGGCTTCAGGTGTGCCATAATTTTGTCAGACTGTTAGCGCTCTAGTTGTTCTTTGGAACACTCTGGGAAGCTGCAGTAGAACACAAAGGAATGAACTGGCAGGCTGCTCCTGTTGAAATATAACAGGAAGATATTTGAGATCACACTTGAAACATGTCCTAATTTTTCTTTCTACAGCACTAACCATAATTTCTATGACAAAATGAACCCCATCATTTTGTTCCTTTTTAAATTAAATGTTTTAAGTGTTACCAGTTTATTCCAATCAAGATGGCTTCAGGTGTGCCATACTTTTGTCATAAGTAAGGCTGTTAGCACTCTAGTTGTTCTTTAGAACACTCTGGGAAGCTGCAGTAGTACACAAAGGAATCAACTGACAGTCTCTGCCCTTGTTGGATGTACATGTTTTACTGAGAATGTCAGACTTCATTCTCACATGACTGAGATAGATAATGTGAATTTACAGAAAATATGCTCTCATTTTAGCTTCTGGAGCACCTTTCAAAACTCTATGGGACAAGCATGTGAAAATAGTTTTCTCTCAAACATGATTCATGATATCCCAGCAGAAGGTTTTTCACAGGGTAAAATCACCTTAGAACACACCACAATTCCTGAAATTAGTATGGTACCATCAACAAATGAATTCTAATGTAACTAAAGTCTGTTATCACCCTTTATAGTTCTCCTTTTGGTAACCCTCAAAATCTTTGATTCACTACAATGCATTTCAATGGGGTACTATCATGTATATTGGTCCCAAGATGGCTGCCAGCAATTCCAGGATGAAGTGCTGACAGCCAATCAGTTCTCACAATGACATGTGTGGTTAGGCTCCGCCCAGATATATATGTGTTTTTACTTTTGATTTTCTCAGCAACTACTGAACGGATTTACACCATTTAACAAAAAGGGTTCTTTCTGAATCAAGAACTACCTCTTTGCCAAATTTGGTGTAATTCCGTTCAGAAGTTCGGGCTGTAGCCGTGTCTAAATGTCCTATGGAAAATTGCATGGGGAAAACATGTTTTGGGACCCCCTTTGTTCTCGGCCCCCGCTTGCCGAATCACCCCGAAACTTTCAGGATAGGAGCAGACCGGAGCGGGCCATAAGTTTTGAAAATTCCGCAAAGATTCATCAACCGGCGCCAAAGTTATTGGAAATAGAATGTTGTGAATTTCCTATGGAAAATAGGTCCTAACTATAACTATCTACTGGCGACCGCCAGTAGATAATATATATATATATATATATATATATATATATATATATTCACTGAAAAAACCATAGGTTTTAGGGACAGTTATAGTTAGTTGGACATTGCACTCGTACAAAACCCGTGAAATTCCCCTGTTATAGTTAGTTCAGCTAACTATAACTCGCGCCCCGCAATGCACTGCTGATGACGTCACATATTACATCACTCATGACATGGTCAGTGACATCACTGATGACATCACTGATGACATCTCAAATTACATCACTGATGACATCACTGATGACATCATCCAGTGACTGTGTGTTTCTGTAAAGTTTAAATATGTTTAATATATATAGCGAAAGGCGTATTGAAGAATGAGTGGGTGTATAAGTGTCTGAATGGATGATTTAGTACGTGAGTGACTGACTCTACAAGTGAGTGATTAAACGTATCTTACTGAATGCATGGGTTAGTGACTAAACTGTGTGAATGTCTGTATCCGTCTGTTTGTTGGTGTGTAAGTGGATGCATGGATTTGCGAATAGCTACATGAGTGTCTATATGGGTTATTGATTGGTTCTCTGAGTATCTGTATGGCAGCCTGAGTGTTTGTGTGGGTGGGGTGTGTGTGACTCTATACATAGATGTGTGAGTGGGTGATTCACTGGGTGCATGATTTCAAGAGTGCATCTGTGATGGACTGCTTGGGTGGGTGAGTGTGTGTATGGGTGTGTTAGTGAGTGAATGTATATCTCAGTGGTACATGTGCGAGTAACTACATATGTAAAAAGCAGTATATATGTGTGTTAGAGTATTTAAATGGCTATAAGTGAGAGTGTGTTATTGTGAGAGTGGCTGTATGGATGCGTGTGTGCTTGTATCAGTTATTGTATAAGAGCGTAAGAATGTGCTAGTATTTGTATGAGTAAGTGAGCTGGTGTGTGTATAACTGTATAGGTGAGTAAATGGGTGTGTGATTAATTTTTTGCATGACTGACTAGGTGTGTGAGTACCTCTATGGATGAGTGGCGGTGTGTGAGTATTTATATAGGTGTATGAGTGCATATGATAGTCCTGTACTGAGTGACTGTAAGTATGAGTGACTGTACAGGTGAGTGAGTGGATGTGTGTGTAGACCTAAGAATCAGTGAGTGGGTATGTAGTTTTTGGTGTTGGAGTGTCTATGGTTTTGAGAATGGCAGTCTGTAATTTAGAGTGGGTGTATCAAAAGTTATATTAGGGTGTGAGAAGATGCATGAAATTATCACATGGATGATGTCATCAGTGATGTCATTTGAGATGTCATCAGTGATGTCATCAGTGATGTCACTGACCATGTCATGAGTGATGTAATATGTGACGTCATCAGCAGTGCATTGCGGGCGCGAGTTATAGTTAGCTGAACTAACTATAACAGGGAATTTCACGGGTTTTGTACGAGTGCAATGTCCAACTAACTATAACTGTCCCTAAAACCTATGGTTTTTTCAGTGAATTTCAAAGGTTTTTAAATGCTAATTTCTAACTATAACTTGTCTGAAACCTATGGTTTTTTCAGTGAATTTCAAAGGTTTTTTAAATGCTAATTTCTAACTATAACGTGCCTGAAACCTATGGTTTTTTCAGTGAATTTCAAAGGTTTTTTAAATGCTAATTTCTAACTATAACGTGCCTGAAACCTATGGTTTTTTCAGTGAATTTCAAAGGTTTTTTAAATGCTAATTTCTAACTATAACGTGCCTGAAACCTATGATTTTTTAAGTGAATTTCAAAGGTTTTTTAAATGCTAGTTTCTAACTATGCCAACAGAGGTAGGACATGTGAAGAAAGAAGAAAAACGCACAGAAAGAAGCAAAAGATGTGCAGAAAGAACCAACAGAGGAGCAGAAAGAGGCCTTGTTGCAAAATCATCCTGTGCCCACAACTTTTTCAGACGGGTACTGGTGGTAACTGACTCTGACTAACCAGAGCCAGTGCGCGTTTGCACAGTGGTGAAGGGAGGGGGGGCCTGAGGTGACATGTGTGCAAACGCGCCCCGTGGCGTGTTTTAAGTTGCGGGATTAGGTCCCCTTGAATCCTGAGGGTCCCTGGGGCCCAACTAGCCCCCCAGGTACCTACAGTTAGGACCACAGAGCTGAGTTGCAGAGAGGCGTTCCGAGGCCACGCACCTTTTTCACCTCTCTGCAACGCAACTCTGTTGTGCTTACTGAAGGTACCTGGTGGGCTAGTTGGCCCCCAGGATTCAAAGGGAATTAACTCCCCAACTTAAAACGTACCACAGGGCGTGTTTGCGCACATGTCACCTGAGGCCCCGCCCCTCCTTTCACCACTGTGCAAACGCGCCCGTGGCGCGTTTTAAGTTGGGGGATTAGGTCACCTTGAATCCTGAGAGTCCCTGGGGCCCAACTAGCCCACCAGGTACTTCCAGTAAGCACCACAGGCCTGCGTTGCAACACCTGTAACAAATTGTGCAGTTGTGTTTAGGTAGTGAAGAGGGTCGTGCTGGGGGTAGTGTTTTAGGGTTTAGGGTAGTGCAGTGGTGTTTGTGTAGTGTAGGGGGTCATGCTGGGGGTAGATTTAGGGTTTAGGGTAGTGCAGTGGTGTTTGGGTAGTGTAGGGAGTCGTGCTGGGGGAGTGTTTTAGGGTTTAGGGTAGTACAGTGGTGTTTGGGTAGTGTAGGGGGTCGTGCTGGGGTTAGTGTTTTAGGGTTTTAGGGTTTAGGTAGTGCAGTGGTGTTCGGGCAGTGTAGGGGGTCGTGCTGGGGTGGTGTTTTAGGGTTTAGGGCAGTGCAGTGGTGTTCGGGCAGTGTAGGGGGTCGTGCTGGGGGTGGTGTTTCAGGGTTTAGGGCAGTGAAGTGATGTTCGGGCAGTGTAGGGGTCGTGCAGGGGTGGTGTTTCAGGGTTTAGTTCAGTGGTGTTCGGGCAGTGTAGGGGGTCTTGCTGGGGGTGATGTTTCAGGGTTTAGGGCACTGCAGTGGTGTTCGGGCAGTGTAGGGGTCTTGCTGGGGGTAGTGTTTCAGGGTTTAGGGCAGTGCAGTGGTGTTCGGGCAGTGTAGGGGGTCGTGCTGGGGGTGGTGTTTCAGGGTTTAGGGCAGTGCAGTGGTGTTCGGGCAGTGTAGGGGGTCGTGCTGGGGGTGGTGTTTCAGGGTTTAGGGCACTGCAGTGGTGTTCCGGCAGTGTAGGGGGTCATGCAGGGGGTGGTGTTTCAGGGTTTAGGGCAGTGCAGTGGTGTTCGGGCAGTGTAGGGGGTCGTGCTGGGGGTGGTGTTTCAGGGTTTAGGGCAGTGCAGTGGTGTTCGGGCAGTGTAGGGTGTCGTGCTGGGGCTTGGTGTTTCAGGGTTTAGGACAGTGCAGTGGTGTTCGGGCAGTGTAGGGGGTCATGCAGGGGGTGGTGTCTCAGGGTTTAGGGCAGTTCAGTGGTGTTTGGGCAGTGTAGGGGGTCGTGCAGGGGGTGGTGTTTCAGGGTCTAGGGCAGTGCTGTGGTGTTCGGGCAGTGTAGGGGGTCTTGCTGGGGGTAGTGTTTCAGGGTTTAGGGCAGTGCAGTGGTGTTCCTGCCGTGTAGGGGGTCGTACTGGGGGTGGTGTTTCAGGGTTTAGGGCAGTGCAGTAGTGTTCGGGCAGTGTAGGGGGTCATGCAGGGGGTGGTGTTTCAGGGTTTAGGGCAGTGCAGTGGTGTTCGGGCAGTGTAGGGGGTCATGCTGGGGGTGGTGTTTCAGGGTTTAGGGCAGTGCAGTGGTGTTCGGGCAGTGTAGGGGGTCTTGCTGGGGGTGGTGTTACAGGGTTTAGGGCAGTGGTGTTCGGGCAGTGCAGGGGTCTTGCTGGGGTGATGTTTCAGGGTTTAGGGCAGTGCAGTGGTGTTCGGGCAGTGTAGGGGGTCTTGCTGGGGGTAGTGTTTCAGGGTTTAGGGCAGTGCAGTGGTGTTCGTGCAGTGTAGGGGTCTTGCTGGGGATAGTGTTTCAGGGTTTAGGGCAGTGCAGTGGTGTTCGGGCAGTGTAGGGGTCTTGCTGGGGGTAGTGTTTCAGGGTTTAGGGCAGTGCAGTGGTGTTCGTGCAGTGTAGGTGGTCTTGCTGGGGGTGGTGTTTCAGGGTTTAGTGCAGTGGTGTTCGGGCAGTGTAGGGGGTCTTGCTGGGGGTGGTGTTTCAGGGTTTAGTGCAGTGGTGTTCGGGCAGTGTAGGGGGTCTTGCTGGGGGTGGTGTTTCAGGGTTTAGGGCAGTGCAGTGGTGTTCGGGCAGTGTAGGGGGTCTTGCTGGGGCTGGTGTTTCAGGGTTTAGGGCAGTGCAGTGGTGTTCGGGCAGTGTAGGGGGTCTTGCTGGGGCTGGTGTTTCAGGGTTTAGGGTAGTGCAGTGGTGTTCGGGCAGTGTAGGGGGTCAAGCTGGGGCTGGTGTTTGAGGGTTTAGGGCAGTGCAGTGGTGATCGGGCAGTGTAGGGGTCATGCTGGGGCTGGTGTTTCAGGGTTCAGGGCAGTGCAGTGATTTTCGGGCAGTGTAGGCGGTCGTGCTGGGGCTGGTGTTTCAGGGTTTAGGGCAGTGCAGTGGTGTTCGGGCAGTGTACGGGGTCGTGCTGGGGGTGGTGTTTCAGGCTTTAGGGCAGTGCAGTGGTGTTCGGGCAGTGTAGGGGGTCGTGCTGGGGCTGTTGTTTCAGGGTTTAGGGCAGTGCAGTGGTGTTCGGGCAGTGTAGGGTGTCGTGCTGGGGGTGGTGTTTCAGGGTATAGGGCAGAGCAGTGGTGTTCGGGCACTGTAGGGGGTCTTGCTGGGGGTGATGTTTCAGGGTCTAGGGCAGTGAAGTGGTGTTCAGGCAGTGTAGGGGGTCTTGCTGGGGGTAGTGTTTCAGGGTTTAGGGCAGTGCAGTGGTGTTCGTGCTGTGTAGGGGGTCGTGCTGGGGGTGGTGTTTCAGGGTTTAGGGCAGTGCAGTAGTGTTCGGGCAGTGTAGGGGGTCGTGCAGGGGGTGGTGTTTCAGGGTTTAGGGCGGTGCAGTGGTGTTCGGGCAGTGTAGGGGGTCGTGCTTGGGGTGGTGTTTCAGGGTTTAGGGCAGTGCAGTGGTGTTCGGGGAGTGTAGAGGGTCATGCAGGGGGTGGTGTTTCAGGGTTTAGGGCAGTGCAGTGGTGTTCGGGCAGTGTAGGGGTTCTTGCTGGGGGTGGTGTTACTGGGTTTAGGGCAGTGGTGTTCGGGCAGTGCAGGGGGTCTTGCTGGGGTGATGTTTCAGGGTTTAGGGCAGTGCAGTGGTGTTCGGGCAGTGTAGGGGGTCTTGCTGGGGGTAGTGTTTCAGGGTTTAGGGCAGTGCAGTGGTGTTTGTGCAGTGTAGGGGGTCTTGCTGGGGGTAGTGTTTCAGGGTTTAGGGCAGTGCAGTGGTGTTCGTGCAGTATAGGGGGTCGTGCTGGGGGTGGTGTTTCAGGGTTTAGGGCAGTGCAGTAGTGTTCGGGCAGTGTAGGGGGTCGTGCAGGGGTGGTGTTTCAGGGTTTAGGGCAGTACAGTGCTGTTCGGGCAGTGTAGGGGGTCATGCTGGGGGTGGTGTTTCAGGGTTTAGGGCAGTGCAGTGGTGTTCGGGCAGTGTAGGGGGTGGTGCAGGGGTTGTGTTTCAGGGTTTAGGCAGTGCAGTGGTGTTCGGGCAGTGTAGGGGGTCGTGCTGGGGCTGGTGTTTCAGGGTTTAGGGCAGTGCAGTGGTATTCAGGCAGTGTAGGGGGTCGTGCTGGGGCTGGTGTTTCACGGTTTAGGGCAGTGCAGTGGTGTTCGGGCAGTGTAGGGGGTCGTGCTGGGGCTGGTGTTTCAGGGTTTAGGCCAGTGCAGTGGTGTTCAGGCAGTGTAGGGGGTCGTGCTGGGGCTGGTGTTTCACGGTTTAGGGCAGTGCAGTGGTGTTCGGGCAGTGTAGGGGGTCGTGCTGGGGCTGGTGTTTCAGGGTTTAGGGCAGTGCAGTGGTGTTCGGGCAGTGTAGGGGGTCGTGCAGGGGCTGGTGTTTCAGGGTTTAGGGCAGTGCAGTGGTGTTCGGGCAGTGTAGGGGGTCGTGCAGGGGCTGGTGTTTCAGGGTTTAGGGCAGTGCAGTGGTGTTCGGGCAGTGTAGGGGTCATGCTGGGGGTAGTGTTTTAGGGTTTAGGGTAGTGCAGTAGTGCTTGTGTAGTGTAGGGGGCCGTGTTGGGGGTAGTGTTTTAGGGTTTAGGGTAGTGCAGTGGTGTTTGTGTAGTGTAGGGGGTCATGTTTTAGGGTAGTGCAGTGGTGTTTGGGTAGTGTCGGGGTCGTGCTGGGGGTAGTGTTTTAGGATTTAGGTTAGTGCAGTGGTGTTTGGGTAGTGTAGGGGTCGTGCTGGGGGTAGTGTTTTAGGGTTTAGGGTAGTGCAGTGGTGTTTGTGTAGTGAAGGGGGTCATGCTGGGGGTAGTGTTTTAGGGTTTAGGGTAGTGCAGTGGTGCTTGTGTAGTGTAGGGGGTCGTGCTGGGGGTAGTGTTTTAGGGTTTAGGGTAGTGCAGTGGTGTTTGTGTAGTGTAGGGGGTCATGTTTTAGGGTAGTGCAGTGGTGTTTGGGTAGTGTAGGGGGTCATGCTGGGGGTAGTGTTTTAGGATTTAGGTTAGTGCAGTGGTGTTTGGGTAGTGTAGGGGGTCATGCTGGGGGTAGTGTTTTAGGGTTTAGGATAGTGCAGTGGTGTTTGTGTAGTGTAGGGGGTCATGCTGGGGGTAGTGTTTTAGGGATTGCGTAGTGCAGTGGTGCTTGTGTAGTGTAGGGGGTCGTGCTGGGGGTAGTGTTTTAGGGTTTAGGGTAGTGCAGTGGTGTTTTTGTAGTGTAGGGGGTCATGTTTTAAGATGCAATGCTCCAATACCTGACCAGTCTGCACTACATAAAACTGCAAAAAAACTAAAAATAAAAAGTGTTTTGCACACTTTTGTCATTGGGCTATATGTGGGCTACATCTGGGTAATATTTGTGCTACATTTGGGCTCTTTTTTCTCTGGTGGCCATCTTGGAAGACTTCTTTGTTATGAAGTTTCCTAATTTACTGCAGTCTCCTCAGTAGGAAATGCTTTCAGTTTTTTACTTTGATTCCATCAAGAAGGCATTCAGATGTGTCTCACATTTGCCATAAATTCTGAATGTTAGCACTCTAGTTGCTCATTAGATCACTGTAGTAAAGCTACTGCTCACCAGGGAGTTAACTGGAAGTCTGCTGCTGGTATTGAAAGTGATTGTTTCAGTCTGCATGTCAGAATTTTCTAATGAAATAGAAGAGGATTTGAGATCTCACTTAAAACATGCCCTAATTTTTCTTTCTGCAGCACTAACCATAATTTCTATTTCAAAAAGAACCCCCTCATTTTGTTCCTTTTTAAATTAAATGTTTTAAGTGTTACCGGTTTATTCCAATCAAGATGGCTTCAGGTGTGCCATAATTTTGTCAGACTGTTAGCGCTCTAGTTGTTCTTTGGAACACTCTGGGAAGCTGCAGTAGAACACAAAGGAATGAACTGGCAGGCTGCTCCTGTTGAAATATAACAGGAAGATATTTGAGATCACACTTGAAACATGTCCTAATTTTTCTTTCTACAGCACTAACCATAATTTCTATGACAAAATGAACCCCATCATTTTGTTCCTTTTTAAATTAAATGTTTTAAGTGTTACCAGTTTATTCCAATCAAGATGGCTTCAGGTGTGCCATACTTTTGTCATAAGTAAGGCTGTTAGCACTCTAGTTGTTCTTTAGAACACTCTGGGAAGCTGCAGTAGTACACAAAGGAATCAACTGACAGTCTCTGCCCTTGTTGGATGTACATGTTTTACTGAGAATGTCAGACTTCATTCTCACATGACTGAGAAAGATAATGTGAATTTACAGAAAATATGCTCTCATTTTAGCTTCTGGAGCACCTTTCAAAACTCTATGGGACAAGCATGTGAAAATAGTTTTCTCTCAAACATGATTCATGATATCCCAGCAGAAGGTTTTTCACAGGGTAAAATCACCTTAGAACACACCACAATTCCTGAAATTAGTATGGTACCATCAACAAATGAATTCTAATGTAACTAAAGTCTGTTATCACCCTTTATAGTTCTCCTTTTGGTAACCCTCAAAATCTTTGATTCACTACAATGCATTTCAATGGGGTACTATCATGTATATTGGTCCCAAGATGGCTGCCAGCAATTCCAGGATGAAGTGCTGACAGCCAATCAGTTCTCACAATGACATGTGTGGTTAGGCTCCGCCCAGATATATATGTGTTTTTACTTTTGATTTTCTCAGCAACTACTGAACGGATTTACACCATTTAACAAAAAGGGTTCTTTCTGAATCAAGAACTACCTCTTTGCCAAATTTGGTGTAATTCCGTTCAGAAGTTCGGGCTGTAGCCGTGTCTAAATGTCCTATGGAAAATTGCATGGGGAAAACATGTTTTGGGACCCCCCTTTGTTCTCGGCCCCCGCTTGCCGAATCACCCCGAAACTTTCAGGATAGGAGCAGACGGAGCGGGCCATAAGTTTTGAAAATTCCGCAAAGATTCATCAACCGGCGCCAAAGTTATTGGAAATAGAATGTTGTGAATTTCCTATGGAAAATAGGTCCTAACTATAACTATCTACTGGCGACCGCCAGTAGATAATATATATATATATATATATATATATATTCACTGAAAAAACCATAGGTTTTAGGGACAGTTATAGTTAGTTGGACATTGCACTCGTACAAAACCCGTGAAATTCCCCTGTTATAGTTAGTTCAGCTAACTATAACTCGCGCCCCGCAATGCACTGCTGATGACGTCACATATTACATCACTCATGACATGGTCAGTGACATCACTGATGACATCACTGATGACATCTCAAATTACATCACTGATGACATCACTGATGACATCATCCAGTGACTGTGTGTTTCTGTAAAGTTTAAATATGTTTAATATATATAGCGAAAGGCGTATTGAAGAATGAGTGGGTGTATAAGTGTCTGAATGGATGATTTAGTACGTGAGTGACTGACTCTACAAGTGAGTGATTAAACGTATCTTACTGAATGCATGGGTTAGTGACTAAACTGTGTGAATGTCTGTATCCGTCTGTTTGTTGGTGTGTAAGTGGATGCATGGATTTGCGAATAGCTACATGAGTGTCTATATGGGTTATTGATTGGTTCTCTGAGTATCTGTATGGCTGCCTGAGTGTTTGTGTGGGTGGGGTGTGTGTGACTCTATACATAGATGTGTGAGTGGGTGATTCACTGGGTGCATGATTTCAAGAGTACATCTGTGATGGACTGCTTGGGTGGGTGAGTGTGTGTATGGGTGTGTTAGTGAGTGAATGTATATCTCAGTGGTACATGTGCGAGTAACTACATATGTAAAAAGCAGTATATATGTGTGTTAGAGTATTTAAATGGCTATAAGTGAGAGTGTGTTATTGTGAGAGTGGCTGTATGGATGCGTGTGTGCTTGTATCAGTTATTGTATAAGAGCGTAAGAATGTGCTAGTATTTGTATGAGTAAGTGAGCTGGTGTGTGTATAACTGTATAGGTGAGTAAATGGGTGTGTGATTAATTTTTTGCATGACTGACTAGGTGTGTGAGTACCTCTATGGATGAGGTGAGTTTATATAGGTGTATGAGTGCATATGATAGTCCTGTACTGAGTGACTGTAAGTATGAGTGACTGTACAGGTGAGTGAGTGGATGTGTGTGTAGACCTAAGAATCAGTGAGTGGGTATGTAGTTTTTGGTGTTGGAGTGTCTATGGTTTTGAGAATGGCAGTCTGTAATTTAGAGTGGGTGTATCAAAAGTTATATTAGGGTGTGAGAAGATGCATGAAATTATCACATGGATGATGTCATCAGTGATGTCATTTGAGATGTCATCAGTGATGTCATCAGTGATGTCACTGACCATGTCATGAGTGATGTAATATGTGACGTCATCAGCAGTGCATTGCGGGGCGCGAGTTATAGTTAGCTGAACTAACTATAACAGGGGAATTTCACGGGTTTTGTACGAGTGCAATGTCCAACTAACTATAACTGTCCCTAAAACCTATGGTTTTTTCAGTGAATTTCAAAGGTTTTTTAAATGCTAATTTCTAACTATAACTTGTCTGAAACCTATGGTTTTTTCAGTGAATTTCAAAGGTTTTTTAAATGCTAATTTCTAACTATAACGTGCCTGAAACCTATGGTTTTTTCAGTGAATTTCAAAGGTTTTTTAAATGCTAATTTCTAACTATAACGTGCCTGAAACCTATGGTTTTTTCAGTGAATTTCAAAGGTTTTTTAAATGCTAATTTCTAACTATAACGTGCCTGAAACCTATGATTTTTTAAGTGAATTTCAAAGGTTTTTTAAATGCTAGTTTCTAACTATGCCAACAGAGGTAGGACATGTGAAGAAAGAAGAAAAAACGCACAGAAAGAAGCAAAAGATGTGCAGAAAGAACCAACAGAGGAGCAGAAAGAGGCCTTGTTGCAAAATCATCCTGTGCCCACAACTTTTTCAGACGGGTACTGGTGGTAACTGACTCTGACTAACCAGAGCCAGTGCGCGTTTGCACAGTGGTGAAGGGAGGGGGGCCTGAGGTGACATGTGTGCAAACGCGCCCCGTGGCGTGTTTTAAGTTGCGGGATTAAGTCCCCTTGAATCCTGAGGGTCCCTGGGGCCCAACTAGCCCCCCAGGTACCTACAGTTAGGACCACAGAGCTGAGTTGCAGAGAGGCGTTCCGAGGCCACGCACCTTTTTCACCTCTCTGCAACGCAACTCTGTTGTGCTTACTGAAGGTACCTGGTGGGCTAGTTGGCCCCCAGGATTCAAAGGGAATTAACTCCCCAACTTAAAACGTACCACAGGGCGTGTTTGCGCACATGTCACCTGAGGCCCCGCCCCCTCCTTTCACCACTGTGCAAACGCGCCCCGTGGCGCGTTTTAAGTTGGGGGATTAGGTCACCTTGAATCCTGAGAGTCCCTGGGGCCCAACTAGCCCACCAGGTACTTCCAGTAAGCACCACAGGCCTGCGTTGCAACACCTGTAACAAATTGTGCAGTTGTGTTTAGGTAGTGAAGAGGGTCGTGCTGGGGGTAGTGTTTTAGGGTTTAGGGTAGTGCAGTGGTGTTTGTGTAGTGTAGGGGGTCATGCTGGGGGTAGATTTAGGGTTTAGGGTAGTGCAGTGGTGTTTGGGTAGTGTAGGGAGTCGTGCTGGGGGAGTGTTTTAGGGTTTAGGGTAGTACAGTGGTGTTTGGGTAGTGTAGGGGGTCGTGCTGGGGTTAGTGTTTTAGGGTTTTAGGGTTTAGGGTAGTGCAGTGGTGTTTGGGTAGTGTAGGGGATACTGCTCGGGGGTAGTGTTTTAGGGTTTAGGATAGTGCAATGGTGTTTGGGTAGTGTAGGGGGTACTGCTGGGGGTAGTGTTTTAGGGTTTAGGGTAGTGCAGTGGTGTTTGGGTAGCGTAGGGGGTACTGCTGGGGGTAGTGTTTTATGGTTTAGGGTAGTGCAGTGGTGTTTGGGTAGTGTAGGGGTTCGTGCTGGGGGTAGTTTTTAGGGTTTAGGGTAGTGCAGTGGTGTTTGTGTAGTGTAGGAGGTCATGTTTTAGGGTTTAGGGTAGTGCAGTGGTCTTTGGGTAGTGTAGGGGGTTGTGCAGGGGGTAGTGCTTTAGGGATTAGGGTAGTGCATTGGTATTTGGGTAGTGTAGGGGGTCATGCAGGGGTAGTGTTTTAGGGTTTAGGGCAGTGCAGTGGTGTTTAGGTAGTGTAGGGGGTCGTGCTGGGGGAGTGTTTTAGGGTTTAGGGCAGTGCAGTGGTGTTCGGGTAGTGTAGGGGGTCGTGCTGGGGGTAGTGTTTTAGGGTTTAGGGCAGTGCAGTCGTGTTCGGGTAGTGTAGGGGGTCGTGCTGGGGGAGTATTTTAGGGTTTAGGGTAGTGCAGTGGTGTTCGGGTAGTGTAGGGGGTCATGCTGGGGGTAGTGTTCTAGGGTTTAGGGCAGTGCAGTGGTGTTCGGGCAGTGTAGGGGGTCGTGCTGGGGTGGTGTTTTAGGGTTTAGGGCAGTGCAGTGGTGTTCGGGCAGTGTAGGGGTCGTGCTGGGGGTGGTGTTTCAGGGTTTAGGGCAGTGCAGTGATGTTCGGGCAGTGTAGGGGGTCATGCAGGGGTGGTGTTTCAGGGTTTAGGGCAGTGGTGTTCGGGCAGTGTAGGGGGTCATGCTGGGGGTGGTGTTTCAGGGTTTGGGGCAGTGCAGTGGTGTTCGAGCAGTAAAGGGGGTCATGCTGGGGGTGGTGTTTCAGGGTTTAGGGCAGTGCAGTGGTGTTCGGGCAGTGTAGGGGGCGGTGCAGGGGGTGGTGTTTCAGGGTTTAGGGCAGTGCAGTGGTGTTCGGGCAGTGTAGGGGGTGGTGCAGGGGGTGGTGTTTCAGGGTTTAGGGCAGCGCAGTGGTGTTCGGGCAGTGTAGGGGGTCGTGCAGGGGGTGGTGTTTCAGGGTTTAGGGCAGTGCAGTGGTGTTCGGGCAGTATAGGGGGCGGTGCAGGGGATGGTGTTTCAGGGTTTAGGGCAGTACAGTGGTGTTCGGGCATTGTAGGGGGTGGTGCTGGGGCTGGTGTTTCAGGGTTTAGGGCAGTGCAGTGGTGTTCAGGCAGTGTAGGGGGTCGTGCTGGGGCTGGTGTTTCAGGGTTTAGGGTAGTGCAGTGGTGTTCGGGCAGTGTAGGGGGTCGTGCTGGGGCTGGTGTTTCAGGGTTTAGGGCAGTGCAGTGGTGTTTGGGCAGTGTAGGGGGTCATGCTGGGGCTGGTGTTTCAGGGTTTAGGGCAGTGCAGTGGGGTTCGGGCAGTGTAGGGGGTCTTGCTGGGGCTGGTGTTTCAGAGTCTAGGGCAATGCAGTGGTGTTCGGGCAGTGTAGGGGGTCTTGCTGGGGCTGGTGTTTCAGGGTTTAGGGCAGTGCAGTCGTGTTCGGGCAGTGTAGGGGGTCGTGCTGGGGGTGGTGTTTCAGGGTTTAGGGCAGTGTAGTGGTGTTCGGGCAGTGTAGGGGGTCGTGCTGGGGCTAGTGTTTCAGGGTTTAGGGCAGAGCAATGGTGCTCAGTCAGTGTAGGGGGTTGTGCTGGGGGTGATGTTTCAGGGTTTAGGCAAGTACAGTGGTGTTAGGGAAGTGTAGGGGGTCGTGCTGGGGGTGGTGTTTCAGGGTTTAGGGCAGTGCAGTGGTGTTCCGGCAGTGTAGGGGGTCGTGCAGGGGGTGGTGTTTCAGGGTTTAGTGCAGTGGTGTTCGGGCAGTGTAGGGGGTCGTGCTGGGGTGGTGTTTCAGGGTTTAGGGCAGTGTAGGGTGTCGTGCTGAGGGGTGGTGTTTCAGGGTTTAGGGCAGTGCAGTAGTGTTTGGGCAGTGTAGGGGGTCGTGCAGGGGGTGGTGTTTCAGGGTTTAGGGCAGTGCAGTGGTGTTCGGCCAGTGTAGGTAGTCTTGCTGGGGGTGGTGTTTCAGGGTTTAGGGCAGTGCAGTAGTTTTCGGGCAGTGTAGGCGGTCGTGCTGGGGCTGGTGTTTCAGGGTTTAGGGCAGTGCAGTGGTGTTCGGGCAGTGTACAGGGTTGTGCTGGGGCTGGTGTTTCAGGGTTTAGGGCAGTGCAGTGGTGTGCGGGCAGTGTACGGGGTTGTGCTGGGGCTGGTGTTTCAGGGTTTAGGGCAGTGCAGTGGTGTTCGGGCAGTGTAGGGGGTCGTGCTGGGGGTGGTGTTTCAGGGTTTAGGGCAGTGCAGTGGTGTTCGGGCAGTGTAGGGGGTCGTGCTGGGGCTGGTGTTTCAGGGTTTAGGGCAGTGCAGTGGTGTTCGGGCAGTGTAGGGGGTCGTGCTGGGGCTGGTGTTTCAGGGTTTTGGGCAGAGCAGTGGTGTTCGGGCAGGGTAGGGGGTTGTGCTGGTGGTGGTGTTTCAGGGTTTAGGGCAGTGCAGTGGTGTTCGGGCAGTGTAGGGGTCTTGCTGGGGGTGGTGTTTCAGGGTTTAGGGCAGTGCAGTGGTGTTTGGGCAGTGTAGGGGGTCTTGCTGGGGGTGGTGTTTCAGGGTTTAGGGCAGTGGTGTTCGGGCAGTGTAGGGGGTCTTGCTGGGGGTGATGTTTCAGGGTTTAGGGCAGTGCAGTGGTGTTCGGGCAGTGTAGGGGGTCTTGCTGGGGTAGAGTTTCAGGGTTTAGGGCGGTGCAGTGGTGTTCGTGCATTGTAGGGGGTCGTGCTGGGGGTGGTGTTTCAGGGTTTAGGGCAGTGCAGTAGTGTTCGGGCAGTGTAGGGGGTCGTGCAGGGGGTGGTGTTTCAGGGTTTAGGGCAGTGCAGTGGTGTTCTGGCAGTGTAGGGGGTCATGCTGGGGGTGGGGTTTCAGGGTTTAGGGCAGTACAGTGGTGTTCGGGCAGTGTAGGGGGTCATGCAGGGGGTGGTGTTTCAGGGTTTAGGGCAGTGCAGTGGTGTTCGGGCAGTGTAGGGGGTCGTGCTGGGGCTGGTGTTTCAGGGTTTAGGGCAGTGCAGTGGTGTTCGGGCAGTGTAGGGGGTCTTGCTGGGGGTGATGTTTCAGGGTTTAGGGCAGTGCAGTGGTGTTCGAGCAGTGTAGGGGGTACTTGCTGGGGGTAGTGTTTCAGGGTTTAGGGCAGTGCAGTGGTGTTCGTGCAGTATAGGGGGTCGTGCTGGGGATGGTGTTTCTGGGTCTAGGGCAGTGCAGTAGTGTTCGAGCAGTGTAGGGGGTTGTGCAGGGGGTGGTGTTTCAGGGTTTAGGGCAGTGCAGTGGTGTTCGGGCAGTGTAGGGGGTCGCGCTGGGGGTGGTGTTTCAGGGTTTAGGGCAGTGCAGTGGTGTTCGGCCAGTGTATGGGGTCATGCACGGGGTGGTGTTTCAGGGTTTAGGGCAGTGCAGTGGTGTTCGGGCAGTGTAGGGTGTTGTGCTGGGGCTGGTGTTTCAGGGTTCAGGGCGGAGCAGTGGTGTTCAGGCAGTGTAGGGGGTTGTGCTGAGGCTGGTGTTTCACGGTTTAGGGCAGTGCAGTGGTGTTCGGGCAGTGTAGGGGGTCGTGCTGGGGCTGTTGTTTCAGGGTTTAGGGCAGTGCATTGGTGCTCGGGCAGTGTAGGGGGTCGTGCTGGGGGTGATGTTTCAGGGTTTAGGGTAGTGCAGTGGTGTTCGGGCAGTGTAGGGGGTCGTGCAGGGGCTGGTGTTTCAAGGTTTAGGGCAGTGCAGTGGTGTTCGGGCAGTGTAGGGGGTCGTGCTGGGGCTGGTGTTTCAGGGTTTTGGGCAGAGCAGTGGTGTTCGGGCAGTGTAGGGGGTCATGCTGGGGGTAGTGTTTCAGGGTTTAGGGCAGTGCAGTGGTGTTCGGGCAGTGTAGGGGGTCGTGCTGGGGGTGGTGTTTCAGGGTTTAGGTCAGTGGTGTTCGGGCAGTGTAGGGGGTCTTGCTGGGGGTGATGTTTCAGGGTTTAGGGCAGTGCAGTGGTGTTCAGGCAGTGTAGGGGGTCTTGCTGGGGGTAGTGTTTCAGGGTTTAGGGCAGTGCAGTGGTGTTCGGGCAGTGTAGGGGGTCATGCTGGGGGTGGTGTTTCAGGGTTTAGGGCAGTGCAGTGGTGTTCGGGCAGTGTAGGGGGTCGTGAAGGGGGTGGTGTTTCAGGGTTTAGGGCAGTGCAGTGGTGTTCGGGCAGTGTAGGGGGTCGTGCTAGGGGTGGTGTTTCAGGGTTTAGGGCAGTGCAGTGGTGGTCGGGCAGTGTAGGGGGTCATGCAGGGGCTGGTGTTTCAGGGTTTAGGGCAGTGCAGTGGTGTTCGGGCAGTGTAGGGGGTCGTGCTGGGGGTAGTGTTTTAGGGTTTAGGGTAGTGCAGTGGTGCTTGTTTAGTGTAGGGGGTCGTGCTGGGGGTAGTGTTTTAGGGTTTAGGGTAGTGCAGTGGTGTTTGTGTAGTGTAGGGGGTCCTGTTTTAGGTTAGTGCAGTGGTGTTTGGGTAGTGTAGGGGATCGTGCTGGGGGTAGTGTTTTAGGATTTAGGTTAGTGCAGTGGTGTTTGGGTAGTGTAGGGGGTTGTGCTGGGGGTAGTGTTTTAGGGTTTAGGGTAGTGCAGTGGTGTTTGTGTAGTGTAGGGGGTCGTGCTGGGAGTAGTGTTTTAGGGTTTAGGGTAGTGCAGTGGTGCTTGTGTAGTGTAGGGGGTCGTGCTGGGGGTAGTGTTTTAGGGTTTAAGGTAGTGCAGTGGTGTTTTTGTAGTGTAGGGTGGTCATGTTTTAAGATGCAATGCTCCAATACCTGACCAGTCTGCACTACATAAAACTGCAAAAAAACTAAAAATAAAAAGTGTTTTGCACACTTTTTGTCATTTGGCTATATGTGGGCTACATCTGGGTCATATTTGTGCTACATTTGGGCTCTTTTTTCACTGGTGGCCATCTTGGAAGACTTCTTTGTTATGAAGTTTCCTAATTTCTTCATTTACTGCAGTCTCCTCAGTAGGAAATGCTTTCAGTTTTTTACTTTGATTCCATCAAGAAGGCATTCAGATGTGTCTCACATCTGCCATAAATTCAGAATGTTAGCACTCTAGTTGCTCATTAGATCACTGGAGTAAAGCTACTGCTCACCAGGGAGTTTACTGGTAGTCTGCTGCTGGTATTGAAAGTGATTGTTTCAGTCTGCATGTCAGAATTTTCTAATGAAATAGAAGAGGATTTGAGATCTCACTTAAAACATGCCCTAATTTTTCTTTCTGCAGCACTAACCATAATTTCTATTTTCAAAAAGAACCCCTCATTTTGTTCCTTTTTAAATTAAATATTTTAAGTGTTACCGGTTTATTCCAATCAAGATGGCTTCAGGTGTGCCATACTTTTGTCATAAGTAAGGCTGTTAGCGCTCTAGTTGTTCTTTAGAACACTCTGGGAAGCTGCAGTAGAACACAAAGGCATCAACTGGCAGGCTGCTCCTGTTGAAATATAACAGGAAGATATTTGAGATCACACTTGAAATATGTCTTAATTTTTCTTTCTACAGCACTAACCATAATTTCTATGACAAAATGAACCCCATCATTTTGTTCCTTTTTAAATTAAATGTTTTAAGTGTTACCAGTTTATTCCAATCAAGATGGCTTCAGGTGTGCCATACTTTTGTCATAAGTAAGGCTGTTAGCACTCTAGTTGTTCTTTAGAACACTCTGGGAAGCTGCAGTAGAACACAAAGGCATCAACTGGCAGGCTGCTCCTGTTGAAATATAACAGGAAGATATTTGAGATCACACTTGAAACATGTCCTAATTTTTCTTTCTACAGCACTAACCATAATTTCTATGACAAAATGAACCCCATCATTTTGTTCCTTTTTAAATTAAATTGTTTAAGTGTTACCAGTTTATTCCAATCAAGATGGCTTCAGGTGTGCCATACTTTTGTCATAAGTAAGGCTGTTAGCACTCTAGTTGTTCTTTAGAACACTCTGGGAAGCTGCAGTAGAACACAAAGGAATCAACTGACAGTCTCTGCCCTTGTTGGATGTACATGTTTTACTGAGAATGTCAGACTTCATTCTCACATGAGTGAGAAAGATAATGTGAATTTACAGAAAATATGCTCTCATTTTAGCTTCTGGAGCAACTTCCAAACCTACATGGGACAAGCATGAGAAAATAGTGTTCTCTCAAACATGATTCATGATATCCCAGCAGAAGGTTTTTCACATGGTAAAATCACCTTAGAATACACCACAATTCCTAAAATTAGTATGGTACCATCAACAAATAAATTCTAATGTAACTAAAGCCTGTTATCACCCTTTATAGTTCTCCTTTTGGTGACCCTCAAAATCTTCTATTCACTACAATGCATTTCAATGAGGTACTATCATTTATATTGGTCCCAAGATGGCTGCTAGCAATTCCAGGATGAAGTGCTGACAGCCAATCAGATCTCACGATGACATGTGTGGTTAGGCTCCGCCCAGATATATATGTGATTTTACTTTTGATTTTCTCAGGAACTACTGAATGGATTTACACCATTTAAGCAAAAGGCACAACACTGAACCAAGGGCTACCTCTTTGCCAAATTTGGTGTAATTCCGTTCAGCAGTTCGGGCTGTAGCTGCGACTAAAGGTTCCTATGGAAAAATGAATGGGGAAAACGCGTTTTGGGACCCCCCTTTTTTCTCGGCCCCCGCTTGACGTATCACCCCGAGACTTTCAGGATAGGAGCAGAGCGGAGCGCCCCAACAAGTTGGAAACTTTCGCGAAGATTCGTCAACCGGCGCCAACGTTATTTCAAATAGAATGTCGCGGATTTCCTATGGATAATAGGTTTTAACTATAACTATCTACTGGCGACCGCCAGTGGATAATATATATATATATATATATATATATATATATATATATATATAGATATAGATATAGATATATAGACACACACACAAAAGAAAAGGGGGCAGGGAAGGAATACCCTGACCCCATAACTGTGGTGCTGGAGTCCCCTGTGACCCCAACAAGGCCAAAGAGCACTTAAAAAAAATACTGCATGTTAGACCTGTCAGCCCTAGGGTGGTCTTACCCCGTTTTTTTCTCTTTGCACCTCATTTTTGCCACTACCTTTTTGTTGGACCTAGGTCTCTGGGCGCCTTACCACTGCCAAACAGTGCTGAGGTGCAGGTGCTCTCTCCTAACAAGATGGCTGCCCCAGGCCCCTGCTACTGCGGAGTGGCCATTGTACATGCACGCACCAGTAGTCAGGATCAGGCTGGATCATAATGATACTGTATCCAGGCCGTCCCCGCCTCTGGGCCTCATAGCCAGACATGAGGGAAGCTTCTAGAACCTTCCAGCCCAGGGAGGAGTTATGTTTTGCCGCCTTCAGGAGGGTCACCTGACCTAGGGGTATAAGAGGTTTGGAGGGAAACCTAGTTAGTCAGTTGGGGCACCACTGGACCTGGGGGAACCTCTGCCGGAGTACAGGCTGTTGGGCCTAGGGGGGAGACCTACACTACTGGTACTGACTGGGCTTAGGCACTGCTGTGCTGAGATAGATGAGGAACACCTTCCACCTGCTGACCTTGCCCAGCGTGAGGGGACCCAGGGAACCACCTCCAGTGTGCCTGCAGGGCACCTACCTGCCTCTAGTGCCCACCAACTCAACCCCCTTCCCCCAAGTTACTGCAACCAAGCAACTACAAGCACTGATACAGCAACCAAGAAACTGCAACCAAGCAAACCAATGTCTAAACGCTACTGCTGGGGATCACCAGGTAAAGCACCGTGCCTCTAAGCGCTGGACCTTCACCCTGTGTGTCCTGCTGCAAGCGCTGTTCTCCTCTAGCGCTGTGCTGTCCAGAAGCGCTGGACCTTCACCCCTTCGCGCCTTGTCGCGAGCGCTGTGTGCCAACTACCTGCCCCCGCCGTGAGCGCTGTGCCCTGAAAAAGCGCTGTATGCAGGGAGGTGCTGTGGCCGCCAGGCGTCCTGTCCCCAGGAAGAGGAGCACTGCATGCTTAAGATCACCGCCGCGGCCGAGTGCCAGCGGTGCGCGCTGAGGCCGGGAGATGCACTACTGAAACCCCCAGAACACCGCTGCGGCCCAGGTACCTGCGACCCTCTAGGAGTAGAAGCGCCATTTCCCCAAATCACCACGAGGCCCTGGAGCAGAGGGAGGGCCGCCGCGGTTGCAGCGAAGGCCACGCTGGGCCCAGAGAGCGTCTCCCAGCAACGAGGGCGTTGACCGCGTCATCGGCCGCGCCCCAGGAAGCTGCGACGTCATTGGCTCCCGGCTCCGGAGGCCGACGGAGGCCGACGGAGGCCCGGAGCCCGGAGTAGGACAACGTCAGGGGGCTCCACTGCCTGTGGGAGCCCCGGAGCCAGGTCCGCAGTCCCGAGAGGAAGCGCCGCCCCCCCCGGTCGAGGCCCCATGAGTAACTAGGAGCGGGCTGACCGGGGAGGAAGCGCCCGAGGCCCACACGCATATCGGAGCAGCAAGATGAGCCCGAGAGGCCCTGGGAGGGACTCTATGCCGTCGGGAGGCCTCGCATTAGCAGCGCCACCCCAGCCTACTGTCCCGAGTGGAATAGGAGGGGCCGGGGCCCTCGTGCTGCCGTACTGACTGCCTCCCCTACGCATAAGGCTGGGCCCGGAAGTAGAGAGACTGGGCTGGGCCTACCAACCCCTTGCGTCCCCCTGCCCCATTGAGCCATAAATACATGGGTGTGGGGATCGCTGGGCCCGCAGGAGCTATTATTCGTCTCTGGTGACACCGGCCTGCTGTAAGGTCGTCTATACCTTGAACGGTACTGAGATGGGGGGCCTATTTAGCCATGATTATAGGCTGAAGTACCGGCATTAAGTCCCTTAGTGAGGGAAATGTTTCCAATGTTGTGTGATTGATCTACCTTACGGCCTCCAATGAATTGAAGGTACCTACATGAATTGAGCCTTTGTGTTCACCTGCCAAGAGTTGAAATGTTCCTATGTTGTAGGCCTACCTGCTTTGCGACACCCACTGTACTGAATGTGGTTGCGCCTAGGTTAATACAGGTTCCTCCTCAGCTACAGGGTTATGTGCATCTAATTTCTTGCTAATGGGATGTCGCTAAATGCATTGAAGCCTATGTTTTGACCTGCAATCTATGACCTACAGTGTTACCTGCTTTTCTAGGAGGTTATGGCTACTGCCTATTTACTGGCCTAAAGTTTTACTGTTATGATGTGCTTGAATGAATTTACGCACTGGTTCTAAGAAGCTAAATGAATTGAAATGTTGCCTGCGATTATCTGCCTCATCTATTGCTGATTTAAAATTAGATAAAGAATCTTGTTTTTACATAACAGCCTGGTGTGGTGTCTCCTTATTGTGTGCGCATTACTGAGTCAGTGTGAGTGTGTGCTGCACAAGTGCTTAACACATTGCCTTCGGGTGCCTTCCTGCCTCGCGCCAAGCTACCGTGTCGGAATCGGTGACCCCAGTTCTAACACTGCAGGACTGCGACGGAGCCGCGAATCCACAGCAAAAAAACCAAGCTCAGTCTTTGACGCTTGTTAACATTATAGCCCCCGGATGGGCTAGGTCACGGGGCATGCAGGCCTTTTACAAAAAAGCAAGGGGGCACACAGGGCCCCCCTCCGTGGGCTTAGTTATGCCGCAGGGACCACCACCTCCCAAGGCTTAATTTTAATTACGTGGGAGAGGCACTCAGACCCCGCCCCAGGAACCACCACCTCCCTCGGGCTATATATAAATTGACTGGGGGGCCACACAGACTCCCAAAAGCCCAGGGACCACCACCTCCCTGTAACTAAGTTAAATCTGGAGCCACATGGACCCCCATGCCCCGGGGACCACCACCTCCCAGTGGCTTTCTTTGTTTTTTTTTTAAAAGGAGGGGGCTGCACAGCCCCCTACCAGGCAGTTCACGGCCCTGGGGACCACCACCTTCCTGATGCAGCCTGTGCAAATAGAAGGAGGGGGCTGCGCGGCCCCTATCCTGGAGCCATATATGGCTGTGGGGACTGCCCCCCAAAGGGGACTACCTCCCCAAAGGGCCTGTTCAAGCTATGTCCCAGGGTGCCCACCCCCAGGACATAGCTGTTTGCATTTGCTTGTCAGAAACTTTGACGGCTCCTACCAATTAAAAGCAAATATTCCGGTTTCACCAGGCAGGAGCTTTCAAAGTGCTCCCACCCGCTCGAAGTGGAGGTTTCATCTCATTTACTGCCCGCAGACAGACGGGCATGATATTGAGATGGAATTATTGCTCCTGCACGGAAGGAGTTGCCTTTCCAGCAGCTCCCTGCGTGCTATAGCAATGCCAGCTCCCATGGAGAAGATTAGAAAGAGGCAAACTAAAGGTCAGGAACAACCTGAAAGAGGCAAAATAAAGGTGAGAAATTAGCAGAAAGAGGCAGAATAAAGGTCAGAAACAAGCAGAAAGAGGCAAAATAAAGGTCAGCAACAAGCAGAAAGAGGTAAAAAAAGGTGAGAAATGAGCAGAAAGAAACAAAATATAGGTCAGCAATGAGCAGAAAGAGGCAAAATAAAGGTGAGAAACAAGCAGAAAGCGGCAGAATAAAAGTCTGAAATGAGCAGACAGAGGCAAATAGAGGTCAGAATTGAGCAGCAAGTGGCAGAATAAAGTTCAGAAACGAGCAGGTAGATGCAAAATAAAGGTCAGAAACAAGCAGAAAGAAGCAGAATAAAGGTGAGAAGGAGCAGAAAGAGGCAGAATAAAGGTCAGAAGGGAGTAAGAAGAGGCAGAATAGAGGTCAGAAGCAAGCAGCAAGAGGCAGAATATAGGCCAGGAGTGAGCAGAAAGAAGCAAAATAATGGGCAGAATGAGCAGAAAGAGGCAAAATAGAGGTGAGAAACAAGTAGCTAGAGGCAAAATAGAGGTCGGAATTGAGCAGCAAAAGGCACAGTAAAGGTCAGGCGCAAACAGAAAGAGGCACAATAATGGGTAGAACAAGCAGAAAGAGGCAGAATAGAGGGCAGTAGTGAGGAGAGAAGAAGCAGAAAATGAGCAGAAAATGAGTATAGGAGGCACAAAATCGAAGGAAGCAGAGGGTAGCGGACTGCAGGTAAGCTGGACAGGAGGTCCGTTAGAGGAGGAACTGGCACAAGGACCTGCTTCTGTGTGCCCCCTCCTTTTTACTGCATACATACTGACAGACCCACTCATACACTCATGCACCTGCTCACAGACCCACTCAGACTCATGCACCCACTGACAGACACACTCAGACACTCATGTACCCACTCAAAGACCCATTCAAGCACTCATTCACCCACTCACTGATCTACTGAGAGACTCACACATACACACACTCACAGACCCACTCAGAGACTCACTCACAAACTGACTCACACACTCATGCACCCACTCACTGATTCACTCAGACACTCACACAGCCACTCACAGACCCACTCAGAGATTCTCACATGCTCTCATTGACCCATTCAGACACTCATACACCAACTCCCAGACCCACTCAGACACTCATGTTCCCATTCACAGAGTAACTCAGTGACTCATGCACCCACTCATAGATCTACTCAGAGAGTCACACACCCACTGACTGACCCACTCAGGCAGCACCCACTCACTAACCCACTCAGAGACTCATCCATCCACTCACAGACCTTCAAAGACACTCAGGCACCCGCTCACAGACCCACTCAGACAATCACATACCCAGTCACAGGCCCACTCAGAGAGTCATGCACTCACTCACAGACCCACTCAGAGACTCATGTACTTACTCACAGACCCTCTCATGCACCCACTCACAGACCCATTTAGACACTCACACACCCACTCACAAACCTACTCAGACTTTCACACACTCACTGACAGACCCACTCAGAAACTCTAACACCCACTCACAGACTTATTTAGACACTCATGCATTCACTCACACACTCACTGTCAAAGGTTAGTGGTTGCATGTAGGAAATAAAATTTAAAAAACCTTAGAAATTCACTTAAATAACCAAAGGTTATAGGGACGTTATAGTTAGGAAACAACATTAAAAAAGCCTTTGAAATTCACTGAAAAAAACAAAGGTTACAGGGACATTATAGTTAGGAAATATAATTAAACAAATCTTCATATATATGTTTATTAGAAAAACCAGACTAGGGGCCTGAGCACTCATGATTGAAGCAGCTCGATTATGGAATGAACTCCAGCCACCCTGAGCCTTTCTGCTGATTTAGCTCACATTATACACATTAATATATATATATATATATGTATATTACCAACTTGCAGTCGCCAGTAGGTAGTTATAGTTAGGACCTCGTTTCCATAGGAAAAGCATCTTTTGACTTGGCTATAACTTTAACGTCTTATGACGTATGTTCATGAAATTTTCCCCAAAATTGGTGTCCAGGTAGGTTCTGTGTGTCATGGAAAGTTTGGGGGTGGTCCATGTAGTGGGGACTGAGAAATAGGGGCGCGCAATAAGGGTGCATTTGTAATGTTAATTCCCATAGGAATGCATTGTCAAGCCTACAGCCCGAACTGCTGGATGGAATTACACCAAATTTGGCAGAAATGTAGTTGTTGTTACGCAATTGTGCTTTTTGTTATTTGGGGAAAATCTGTACAGTAGTTTTTCAGAAATGTAAGATGAAATTTATAGTGATATCTCTGGTCACAAAGCCTTTGCGAAAAAAGACGAGCTCATGCAGTTAAATGCACAGCTCTGATTGGCTGCCAACATTTCCACCAGAAAGTGTTGGCAACCATCTTGGGACTCGGCTTCACCAAGTTCCCCCATAAAAGTGAAAATAAAGAAAAGGGGGCAGGGTAGGAATGCCCAGACTGCCAAGCCATGGTGTTGGGGTCCTCCTGAGACCCCGCCATGGCATAAAAGCATTTAAAATTTTAAAAAAAATTTGGAGTGAAATCGCGATAATCGAGAATTTGTGGCAACATTTCTTTTAAAAAAGCAAGCGCGGACACCTGCGCTTTCTTTTAAACAACCCCTGGGTGGGCCAGGTACGCAACCTCTCCAGGCCACTTTTTATTATGTAAGCGGGTGGGCCCACTGGGTTCACCCACAGCCCCGGGGAATGCCAGATCCCTGGGTCTAATTAAAAGATTCTGGGATGGCCTCACAAACCCCCTGCACCCAGGACCGCCTCCTCCCCGGGGTTAATCTCCTGGGGTTTTTAACCCATAATCACTGCTGCTGCTACCATCTACCTTTGCTTGTTGGACTTTGGGCTGCTGCTCACGCCCCTGCTGCCCCCGAGGCCACGGACGCCATACCCTGGTGGGACTCGCTGTCCCAGGGTACACTACATCACAATGCCCGCATTGGATGCAGCTGCCGCTGGGGGAGGCGTGGTGACCGCGCTATAAAGCGCTGCCTCGACCCCTGCGGCGCGGGATGCGTGCGGATCGCGCACGGGTGAAGCCCGGGCCAAGGGTGGGCCCGTCTGTGCCCGTCAGGGGCCGGAAGAGGCTGGGCTGGGCCCTTCCTCTTAGTAATCCGTCTGCAGTAGCAGGGGAACATTTAAACTTTGGTCTGGGATTGTGCCCTTTTATTTTTTTCTTTTACATTTTTGGTGGACCCCTTTGAGAAGCGTTTAGGTGTAACACCATATTACGGGTGAAGTATTATTCAAACAGGACCTCTCTTGCTCCCTCGCTGTTGTACGGCAGGGGCTTGTAATGGTTTGTTAGGCTGATATTGTTTTTTACATTCTAATTAGGGTATTAGGTGCTGTGTTGTTATCTTTGCTTAAGACTTGGGGGGATATATTGTTACTGTGTTATGGGGAGGCGGAGGATTCAAGAGAGTCAAGAAGGGACAAAAGCTGTAACCAGGGCTAATGTTACAACCATGGATGCTTTTTTATTGAGAGCTACTTCAGTTATTGACAAGGAGATCGAAATGGTGAATAGGCGTCTCTCTAGATCTCCCTCTAATGGCTTATCCTCTCTCCTGGCTGGTCCTATTAACCCCATAAGGGAAGGTGTTATGGAAACACCGAGTACACCTTTGCCCCCCTTGCTGGGTACCAACCTACAGTCCAATGTAGCTTCATCTCCTTTGCAAGAAATCCCTTGTGAGGTACCACATAGGCCACTTTCTCCCGCTGTAATTATTGAGAATAACAAGGATGGTGTTTCTACGCTAACGATAGGGACTGGCGGTATTAATAATTATAGGTCACTAGAAACACACTGTAATGTTGGCCCCTCACAACAACCAAGGGTGGCTCAAAGGTCATGTGGAGCATAAAAAAAATTTGAAGTCCATTGGGAGTCAAGCCAAAAAACTAAACCAAATGTATCCACCAAGTTAGTCCCTAAAATCTCGGTACCCGTACCACCAGTAGTAAATACAGTTCACCCGGCTATAATGGAAGCCTTTAAATCAACCATGAGTTGTATGCTGGATGCTAAGTTGAGCCCCATTTTGGATAAATTAAACATTATAGAGAAAATTTTAGCAGAACAAAATAGGTTTGTTCTACCCGCCCAATCTATTCAATCTATGGCCCCGAACTTGTCTAGGGACAACACAATACCAGGTATTATACCTATGCCTGGGTCAGCTCCAGTCCCTTGGCCTGCTAGTGGAACCCAGCCTCATGGTATAAATATGGCTCCCAAAGACCTAGGGGGTTGGCAAATGTCTCAAATGTCTCAAGTGAAAGACAGGCTCCTAATATTCATCCCCAGGGTTTGATTTCTCAAAGATCAGGAACACCAACGGAGGAGACACAGGGTTATCAGATAAATGCCACACAGAATTTAGCGGTCATCAATCTCCCACCCCAATCAACACCCCTCGTAATAGTTTTGGGAAATGTCCCTCCACTTTTGCCAGGGTCCAATGAGGATTTTACTCAACTTAAAAACAAGGTTACTCATTGGCTGTCGAATAACACCTCTGTAGGTCCAATGGTGGAACGCAATATTATTATGGTGCGTCTGTGGGTTGGTTAGGGAGCATGAGGAAACCCGGAGGGGGGGATTGTATTGTTGTGAATTTCAATAGATCTCTCCTTGTGGATAGAATTTTACAGGATGCTTATTTTGACCGTACACATTGCGATTCTGGTATCCAGGTTCTTCCGTTGGGTTTCTTCTATGAGGCTGACTATACAAGGCGCCCAAACACAAACATTTCTTGTGATAGGTGGTTTCATAGACCTCGTGAGGTTATAGGTGGAAGATATCCACAACCCCAAGGGGCCCAATCTCGATCGACTGTGTACCAGCCTGCTACTCGGCTAGCGCTATCCAACAGATTTTCAGTTTTATCAAGGTTGGATGAGCAAGACTGACTGAATAAGAACTTAGAGCCCGCTGGAGAGTTATCGCACCAACAGGGGTCCCAACGCATCTCTGTGCGAAATGTTGTGTCCTGCGCTGTGGAGTCGTCTGGGATGACTAGCCCCCAGCAGCGGGTGCTTTCATCAACTGCACACCAAGGGATGATCGCAAGTGCAGACACTTATAATGTCCTGTCATGGAATATTGCAGGGTTGTTGGGAAAATTTCAGGATCCCTTATGGATGCAGTTCATCAGACAATTCTCTGTGATTTGTTTTCAGGAGACTTGGCTTGTGAACTGTAACCTGTTTTTGGAGGGATATAAAGCCTTCTTTGTCCCTGCGTCCCCGTCTCCTTGTGGCAGAGCTAGGGGTGGTTTGGTGACTTACATATCGTTGGCTGTGACCTGTAGGATCCAGCAACTTCCTACTGCTAATAAGGACTTTCAAGTTATTGTTTTAAGGAGAGGAAATAACTTTATGGGCATTATTAATTTTTATAACGCACCAAGCGCGCTGGGGGAGTGCAAGATTGCCCAGCTAGGCAGCCTCATAAGACAGTCCTGTGGTTCTGTTGCACATAATCTTATGGTGGCGGGGGATTTTAATATTCACCCCTGTGGAGACCCCAAAATCAGATGTATGGCTGAGCTGGGATGTGCCAGGATGTGGGGATTCCATCAATGTCTTTAGCTGACCCCCTTAGCACACAGTCCGTCCCTTCTTTTAAAGGATGTAGTGATGGTTCGTTTATAGATTACATCTTGATCTCCACCGGCCTCCAGTTTAATTTTCGTGGGTTTACCATCATGGATAGCGTTTTAGCGAACATAATCCTATCTGTGTCCACCTTGGAGGTAGGCTGTTGTTAACATAAGCTAGGGTGACATTCCCAGGCATGTTGAGACCTGTGGACGGTAGACGCCGCCTAAAATGGTCACAGATATCTCCAGACTCATTTTATGGCAAGGTACAAGTGTCTTGTGCAACCGAATTAGCTTCCTGTGTGTTATCTGGTTTCCACCCGGGGGGGGTGTCCTCAAGGCTTTTGATGTCATTATTACCAAGATAGGGGCACTTTTAAGTGCCCCTTCTCATAGGACGGTGCTATCTGACCCTAGATGGTTCGACCCACATTGTTCTAAGGCAGCAAGACATTTAAAAGATGCTTTAAAAGCTATCCCGAGAAATCAATCTTTGATATGTGCCCGCCGTTGTGAGTATAAACGGGCATTGGCCATCCGTAAGGGCGAACTGAAGGAGGAAATGTGGAGGGACCTATTGGAGGCAAGCACTTTGGGGAATAGCGCAAGGTTTTGGGGCATTATTAACCGACCTTTATTTGAAAAGGCTAGGGATGGAGAAGTAGGCACTAACATATCCGAGGATGAATGGGTGTCTCATTTTAAATCTATTTTCAGATGCCCCATGGATCCTCATCAATTCCAAGGTAGGGTTAACATCAATGCTCCAGTAATGTTTGAGCAGAAAGAGGTGGAGAAGGCCATTTTAGGGCTGATGTGCAATAAGGCCCCAGCCCGGATGGCATCCCTCCAGACCTTTTTAAATCAAACCCATTTCTTTGGGCCCCGGTACTGATGGCTGTCCTTAATGCGGCGACCAGGATCGGTTGCCCGGACTCCTGGGGCATCTCAACCATTGTGCCGATATTCAAGAAGGGCGATCGTAATAGCACCCTGTGTTATAGACCGATCTCCCTTCTTGTCTCCGTGGTTAAGGTTGTGGGTGGGGTGTTACTGGGAAGATTATCCTCCTGGGCGGCAGAGAATGAGATCATCTCTGATATATAATACGGGTTTCGCCCAGGGCATTCCGCCTTGGCCCAATGCCTTAATTTATATATGATCCTGGGAAAGTATACAATCGCCCGCCAAGGTACAATCTACATGGCCTTCATGGATCTTTCCTCTGCCTTTGATTGTGTCAATCGGGGGAAACTGTGGCAATCCATGAGGGCCATGGGGGTGGAGGTTAACTTGGTTGACTTTCTGGAGGATTTGCACAGGGATACAAAGGCTAACATCAGATATGCCCAGGATCTCTGTGTATCTAGGGATTTTAAAATAGAGAGGGGGGTTCGGCAGGGGTGTATTCTGGCCCCCTTTTTATTTAATTTATGCATTAATGACCTGGAAAAAACTTTGATAAAAACAGGGGTCGATTTCCCATATGTGGGGCGAAGAGGTCTAACCGTCCTGCTATATGCGGATGATGCGGTCCTCGTTGCTAGGATGGCAAGGGGACTTCAGACACTGCTCGACACCTTTCGGAGCTTTATGGAAGCCCGTGATTTGGTGATTAATAATTCTAAATCCTATATCATGCAGGTCGGGATTCGCCCGAAGAAATTGTTCCCTTTTAAAGTGGGTAATGAGAAAGTACCAACGACTTCGATATTCTCTTACCTGGGTGTTTTAATAGATGACCGTTTGAATTGGGGGGCCCTGATTCAGAGGAAAAAAGGGGAGGTTACAAGGGCGAATGCTGCAATCTTCAACTTTGCGGCAATGGTGAAAATATTTCAGGCCAAAAGTGTTGCTATAGCTAGCTATGGGAGCGAAATTTGGGGCTTTGCAGCAACTGATGCTCTGCAGGTGGCAGAGAACACTTTCTTAAAACGTCTCCTAGGAGTGCCCACCGGAACATCAAACCTGGTGGTACATGAAGAACCGGGGTTGCTATTTTTATATGATACTTTGGCCATGCGCCCCTTGCTGTTTTGGCTCAATTGTTGGTTAAATAAAGATCTAGCTCTCAATCATCAGATCTTAAGAGAAACTATGAGCCTTGTTTATATGTCATGCATTCCATGGTTAAAATATATTAAGGGTTGTTTTGAAGAGCTGGGGCGGCCGGACCTTTTTTTAAAGCCTGACTCTATTACCTTGAAGGATGTGGAATTTGTAAAGAAAACCTTTACTACTCTAAAAAAGCATGGTAGAGACAATCTAGAAATCGGGAAATCTAGCGTCCGTAAATATGTGATGCTTAAAACAATCCCATCCATTGAGCCATATCTTTTGTAGCCATTGACGCCCCATGAGCGGTTTTTATTGATCAGGTTCCGATTGGATTATTTTAATTTGCTACTTGCTGTCCCAAAAGGGAGCTGCAGAGGTCAGGTGTTAGCATCCTGTGGCTGCGACGGAGTGTCTCCTCAGGATTTGCTACACTTTATGTTTTTTTGTAAATTTTATGAAGTACCTCGCAGATATTTTTTAACACCTCTTTTAAAGAAGTTGAACTTTACCCAGGTCCGCCCAGCTCTTTTTTACTTACAACTGTTGAAACTAGACTGTGTGACTTTTATAGTAGGCTTTCTGAAATCCTCTCTGAGATCTAGGATCTGTATGGAGAGCTAGTAAACTTTCAACGTTGGTAGGCACCCCCTTTACTACCCACATAGATGAAGTTTTGGCCTCTGGCGTTGTGGTTTCTCCCCTATATTATTCCTTGTATTAGATGTATATACCTTTGTATTTTAGGGGACCATTTGCCTTAATATTATTGTTACGAATTGTATGTTTTAATTGTTATATGGAGCTGTGTAACTTTTATGGTTTTTATCTTAAAGCCGAATAAAGTATTTTTGAATTTGAAATGTAAGTTGAAATTTATAGTGATATCTCTGGTCACAAAGCCTTCGCGAAAAAAGACGAGCTCATGCAGTTAAATGCACAGCTCTGATTGGCTGCCAACATTTCCACCAGAAAGTATTGGCAACCATCTTGGGACTCGGCTTCACCAAGTTCCCCCATAAAAGTGAAAATAAAGAAAAGGGGGCAGGGTAGGAATGCCCAGACTGCCAAGCCATGGTGTTGGGGTCCTCCTGAGACCCCGCCATGGCATAAAAGCATTTAAAAAAAATTTGGAGTGAAATGGCGATAATCGAGAATTTGTGGCAACATTTCTTTTAAAAAAGCAAGCGCGGACGCCTGCGCTTTCTTTTAAACAACCCCTGGGTGGGCCAGGTACGCAACCTCTCCAGGCCACTTTTTATTATGTAAGCGGGTGGGCCCACTGGGTTCACCCACAGCCCCGGGGACTGCCAGATCCCCGGGTCTAATTAAAAGATTCTGGGATGGCCTCACAAACCCCCCTGCACCCAGGACCGCCACCTCCCCGGGGTTAATTTCAATAATATGAGAGGGCCTTGTGGATCCCCCTGCCTCGGGTACTGCCATCTTCCACGGAGCTAATTTGAATAATATGGGGGTTCCTGTGGATCCCCCCACACCTGGGACTGCCACCTCTCCGGTGCTCTTTGTTTTTTGTTCTAAATAATGCAGGGGAGGCCCTACGGCCTCCACTGCTGCCCTGGGACCACCATTATCCATGGGGCACATACTTTATTTTTAAAAAAAGCAGGGGGGTCCTACGCCTCCCCGCAGCCCCGGAGGCCGCCACCTCCCCATGGCACAAATACAATAATTAAGGGGGTCCGTTGCAGACCCCCGGCCCCGAGGAATACCACCTCCCTGAGGCAAATTTAAAGAAAGGAGGGGGGCCATTCGGCTGCCCTTGCAGAGCCCTACATGGCCCTGGGGAATACCACTCCCCAGGGCCGGCTCCAGCAATGTCCCAGGGTGCCCACCCCGGGAGATTGCCGTTTGCTATGCCTTGGCAGGAGCATTGCTGCTGCCAAGCCACAGCAAAAAAGTGCTCTGCTTTCAGCAAGCGAGATCATTATGCTCTTGCTTGCTAAAAGCAGAGCATATCTGTTTCCTTACCCGCTGTAAAGCTATCAGGGAAACAGACATTGATTTGGGATCCAGGGAGCTGCAAGTTAGCAGCTCCCTGGGTATCAAAGCAATGCCAGCTCCCATAGTAGGCGGGGAGCTGGCAGGGACCGCAAGCACTTTCAGGCTCCCCTGCCCTCACGGTCCCCAATGAAGTGGCCAGTACCCCGGGGGATGGGTTTTACCGGGCCCAATAGGGTCCAGGGAAGGGGGGCCACGCGGTCCCGGTCCTAAAAACTAACAAAAGAAAAAAAAATCCAGCAGCTTGCTGGAGGCCCTGCCCCCTTTCTCCACTACTCTGCAGATGTGCCTTCTGGTGCGCTTCTGGTTGGGTGATGAATTCCCCTTGGCTGCTTAGGGTCCTTAGGGGCCAACAAGACCTCCTGTTACCACCAGTACGCCCCACACAGTGGGATTGCTGAGATGAGGACAGAGGCCACGCCCCCTTTCTTCACCACACTGCAAACACACCTCTCAGTGAACTGCTGGTGGGGGGATGACATCCCCTTGCCTCCTGAGGGCCTCAGGACTAAAGTGAACTTCTTCCCCCAATGAGTAGTGCGCCAGAAAGCATGTTTGCAGAGCATGGCCTCTCACAACCTCTCAGCAATCTACCTGTGTGGGTCTTACTGGACAAGGACCCTCATGAGCAAAGAGAACTTCATCCCCCAGCTAGTAGTGCGCCAGGAGGCACTTCTGTAAAGTGGTGGAGAAAGGGGGCTTGGCCACCGAAAACCTCTCAGCAAACCCACTGGGTGGGACTTGCTGGATGTAACAGGAGGGGCAGTTGGCCCCCAAGGACCCTAATAGCCAAAGGGACTTCATCCCGCTACTAGTAGTGCACCAGGAGAAGCGTTTGCAGAGTGGTGGAGAAAAGGGGTGTGGCCTGCTATCAGAGCTCAGCAATCCTGCTGTATGGGAAATACTGGAGGTAATAGGAGGGGTAGTTTGCCCACAAGGACGTCTTTGGGGGCCAACTACCCCTCCTGTTATCGCCAATAAGTCCCACACAGCGGGAATACCAAGAGGTCTTCGGAGGACATGCCCCCTTTCTCCACCGCTCTGCAAACACGGCTCATAGTGCACTACTGGTTGGGGGATGAAGTCCACTTTACTCCTGGGGGACCTTGGGGGCCAAGAATCCCTCTTGGTACCTCCTGTAAGTCCTACACAGTGGAATTCCTGAGAGCTGGTTGGAGGCCAAGACCCCTTTCTCCACCACTCTGCAAGTGTGACCACTAGTTAAAAAAACATAAAAATTAACTGAAAAACCAAAGGTTACGGGGACGTTATAGTTAGGAAATTAAATAAAAAAACCTTAGAAATTCACTGAAAAAAGCAAAGGTTACAGACACATTATAGTTAGGCTCAGGTTTTACTCGTAAAAAAACAGAGAAATTCAGCAGTTATAGTAAGATGAGCTAACTATAACTCATGCCCCTGCAAAGCACTGCTTATGACCTCACATGTTACATCACTCATGACATCACTAATGACATCACTGATGACACTATCCACAACATTTCTATCACAACCACTCACACCCCAATGTAACCTTTTATACACCCACTTCAACTTCCACACTACCATTCTCAAAACCATTGACACACCCGTTCCAGTACTTACACACCCACTCAACGATTTATAGGTCTACACACACATCCACTCAGTCACCCAAACAGCCACTCATAATCCAACTCATACACTAATACAGCCACTCACGCAAGGTCAGTCACCCATAGAGCTACTCACAGACCTACTCACTCACCCATAAAGTTAATCACACAGCCACTTACTCACCTATACAGTTATACACACACACACACTCACTTATTCATACAAATACTAACACATACTCACTCACCTATTAAGTTACTCACACAAGTACACACTCACCCATATAGCCACTCTCACAATCACTCACTCACACATACAGTCATTCATATTCTCCAGCACTCAGCTATACTGCCTTTCACATATGCAGCTACTCACCCGTATAACATTGACACATGCACTCAGTCACCGACACAACCAAACACACACTCACTCACCCATACAGCCCATAAAAGACACACTCACTAACCCTTACAGCCACTGACGCATCCACTCACTCATCCATAAAGGCATTCACACACCCCCTCACCCACCCACACAGACACTCAAACACTTATACAGGTACTCAGGCAACCAATCACTCACCCATACAGCAACTCACGTACCCACTCACGCACCCATTCAGCAACTTACATTCCAGCTAACATACTGATACAGACATTCACACAACTAGTGCAGTGCATTGCGGGGGCGGGAGTTATAGTTAGCTCTGCTAACTATGACTGCTGAGTTTTGTACATGTGAAATTGGAAAAAAATATATATATATATAATTCTTTTTCAGACTTAGAATGCTTCATAAATGATGCAAAGAGGAAGCAGGGATCCTTGTGTAGTTTCCAAGTTTTAGGATGAGAGCAGCTCCTGTACATGGAATACTCTACAACACCACCAACGCTCTAAAACTGCTCTCATTAAATGTCTGTTTTTCTAGCAGAGTTTTTAACCATAGGATTAGCACAATGACATCCACCCCAAACTAGAAAAGTGACAAAGCCTTTTGCCATTTTTAAAGCAACTTCTTTAACCTTAGGATTAGCAAATGCCTTGCATGCTGAGCTGAAAAATGACAAAAGTCTTTTTACTATTCCAGGTATGGTATTATAGCTTTGGATTAGTAGAATACCATCCAAGCCAACCTGGAATGAATAAAAGTAGCCCCTGACTTGTCTTTCACTTTTACCAGAGCGCCTCGGAGAGACATGCAGCCCAATTCACAAAGGTAAACATACACTTTTAGGTAAGTTTACTCTTTTTGTTATTCACAAACAAATTATTTAATAGTAACTTTATGACTGCAAAGCCTTTGTGGTGGAAACGTCCACAAGTAAAACGATAGGCCTGTCCTATCTTTTTATGTGCGGAGTTCTCCGCCACAACTGCGGATTCTTCGCAGTTGTAAAGCTACTATTAAATTGTTTGTTGGTAAATACCGAAAAAGAGTAAACTTACACAAAACTGTAAGTTTATCTTTGTGAATCGGGCCTATAGCTTTGTCCAGAAACAAGGTAGCACCCAGTACACATCAAAAGAATGCCTTTTCAGTATTAGCGTTCCGCATAAATTATGCAAAAAAGGAAGCATGGAGCTTTAGGTTGTTCCCGAATTTTAGGTGGAGATCAGCTCCTTTATATGGAACACTCTACAACTGTAAACTGTGCTCCGCCCAAGGAGTTTGCCCACTCCGTGCTCTGCTGAGAGTGTGGAGTTTGGCAAAAACTCTGCCAACTGACTCGTGGCTGAGTTTACCACCCACCCCACCAACAAAAAGCTTGGCAACTTCCTAAAATTACTCTTCTTCTTGCTTTCAAGGTGTTGGACTCGTCACGTGACCACAATCACCAACTGAACTCAAGCAATGCATACTATATGCTCCTCCCTTTTTGACTTTCGTACTGTTGTACATCAGTAGGCAGGACAGGGAAGATGTCTGCCACTCTCGCTCTCTCTCTCTTTCTCTTTCTCGGCCATTGGTTTTGCACAGCTTGCCTTCTGTAAGAGATCAGGGTTGTGGTGCTGTGAAGGGCAGAGAGGAAGGGCTAGACAGTCGCTGCCATGACCTCTACTACATCCATGCACAAGTGCACACGGGACTGGGAGGTGCTACAAGACAACTATCAGCAGCTTCATGTGGCTTCACGTGACCCTGCCGCTCCGCAGTCAGGGTACAATGCAATGGCATTAAAGCTGTGTGTATTATCCATTCTTTCCATAAGTGGCCTGCTTTTTACGGTTATTCTCTTTTTTTTGTGTAGCAACTATTTTATAGGTAAAAATTAAGAATTGAGCAATAACAACAAATCCACGGACATGCAAGTCCAGCTTATTCCGATATTGAGCTACAGATGTTAATTGTGATACATGCACCAATAACAAACAATATTTAAGAAAATATGGGAAAAGGGAGAAAGGAGTGAGAGAGAATAAGCTATAGAAGGAAGAAAGGAAAGAGAGGAAAGGAAGAAGGGGAGACAGAGAGACAAAGGGAGGAAAAGACAGAACTTCAAAACAGGGAATAATAATACAGCTGGGTGGAGAAAGGTGGCGCAATAATAGTGATGAGAAAGACTTCCGAACCCATGTGAATCGCCAACAGGCAGAATGAGGGAGCAACCCTGTAGCCTGAAGCTGTGCTGGGGTACAGTGCCAGCCCTGAAGGATCATAAAAAGACTGAGCTTCATCCATGCCTCACGAACTCCCCATTCTAGGGCCTCTAAAACTTCGTCCATTCTACCCCATCATATTCCACCTGTAGGCAAGCCTGCCAAGTCATCCTGAGTTTTGCCAATTGTGTTTGGTAGTAAAGATGGAGAATCAGGTGCTTGTAGAATCCGGACATCACGCCTTTAAACTGACCCCAAGTATTGAAGTAAGAGAGCACCGGGAAGCAGGGGATAGTCCAGTGTTGGGGGCCCAATCTGCTCAGCAGACAGTGATGCTGTTGGACTTGGCACTTTTTGCAGGGTCATCCCAGAACTTTTTGCCTTCCTCCTGTATTTTTATGACCTGTTGTTGGTGGTTTTATGACTCTGGGCACCTTATCACTGCTGATTAGTGCTAAAGTGCATGTGCTGTCTATTGTAAAGTTGGCAAGATTGCTCTACACCTGTTTGGCATATTTAATTTACCCGTCAGTCCCTTGTACAGTGTTATCCCATATACCCAGGGCCAGTAAATTTAATGCTACTGGTGGGCTTGCAGCATTGCTTGCGCCACCCACCTAAGTAGCCTTTCAAACCTGTCTCAGGCCTCTGACACTGCAGGGCCTACATGCGCAGTTTACTTCCACTGTGACGTGGCATTCAAAGTGGTTGCCACGTCTACAACTCCCCTTTTACTACATATCAGTCACCCCTAAGGTAGGCCCTAGCTAGCCCTATAGGCAGGGTGCGGTGTAGGTAAAAGGTTGGACATGTGCCTTAACTGTGTGGCATGTCCTGGTTGTGACAAACAGCCTATTTGGTTTATCACTGTTGTGAGGCTGCTCTCTCATAGGGATGCATTGGGGATTCCCTGATATGTGCTTCAGTGGTAATTCCTGACATGAGAGGGGTAGCCTAACCATGTGTGGTATGTTAGGAATAGTAGTGATAAATCCTGCTTATTAGTGAAAGCAGATTTATTATTACTATTTTAGAAATGCCACTTTTACAAGTGGGCACTTCTGTGTGCTATGTGTCTTTGTGCCTGCCTGATGTGTATTGACCGCCTGGTTCTGACTGACAGGAGAGAGGGGAGGTGCATTCACTCCAGCCAGTCCCTGGGGGGTTGAGTTGTCTCCTGCCCTGCCTGGGTGCCTCAGCGCTAGGCTGAATAGACATTGGCTAAATTTAGAGTAGCGGGAGGAGTTTCCCCTGGCACCTGAATAGGCCTGGTTTGCATTTGGAGTGGTGGGAGAAGTAGCACCTGCACCTGAATAGGGCTGTGCCTGCCTTCCACAATGCTGGCTCCGCCCCCCTGTGGTGTGTCTGGGGCCAAGGCTTATACTAAGAATGGAGGGTGTTGTGCACTTATGATTATATTTTTAAAGTGCCCTAGAACAAAGACATGTGGACTATAAGTACTGGGGCTGTGACCCCATGTTGGTTGAACTGAAAGTGTACTGAAAGAAGAAGGCACAGCATGGACTGCTGGTGCCAGGAGGAACCGCCATTTGGGTCTAAGCTGCTGCCTGCTGGATGGCTGAAGGGACTGCCCTCTGCTAAGTGGCCCTGCAGGCTGGCCTTCCTGTGCCCTGTTCTCTGGCCCAGTGCTGGAGATATCATAGCGCTGGTGAGCGCTTTCTAATTCTGCTGCCCCAAAGAGTGGGCTTACGTGGGGCTGACTTGTAGAGGAGGGATTTTTGCCCTGCAGCATGAGCAGCGCCACCCTCTCCTCGGTGGCCTGAGCAGCGGAGGGGACAGCCAAGTTGAGGAAAGCGCTCTCCCGCTCCCGGCCATGCTCCCTGCTGTGCTTCCAGTTATTGGCAGCCGGGGCTCTGCTACATGGCCCTGGTCTGCGAGGAAGCACCCAAACCACAAGGAATCCCTGCCCGTGATTTCCTGGTGACATCAGGAAGGGGGCAGAGCCCACCGCACCCGGAAGTGACTAGAGCCTTGCAGGCTCATGACTGGAGTGCCACGTGGGTCGCTTTGCGGTCCCCACAACCCTGTTCGGCTCCCCTCCAGGCAGCACGACGTTGGAAGCTGCCGAGGGAGCCTGACTGCCGGAGAAGAAGAGCCAATCCCCGTATGGCCGGCAGTGACGTTGCGGGCCCTACCCTCCCTGAGGAAGCCGGGGCTGCAGCAGGACGGAGCAAAGTGGAGCTGATGGAGACTTCGCTCTGGGTCCCGCTCCTGACTGGCAGGGAGCGGAGGTGACTGGTTACGGCTGCACGACGATCGCACTGGAAGGAGCCTTGCATTCCCAGGCTGGTGGATGAGTAACCCGCCATACCTGACATCCCGTCCAGAAGAGGCCGACTCGGAACCTTTGTTTTTCCCGCATTTTGGGTGGCACCTATACCGCGAGCTCGTGGGTAACTGTCTGAGGGCGCGATTCTGGGTTCCATTATCTTGGCACCATGGTGCGGATCCTCGATGGAGCCCCAGGTGCTCAGGTGCCCAGGTAGGCGCACCCAACATTCGGCGGCTTATGAGGTGGGCCCAAACACGGTCCATAGCCTACTTGTGGAAGGGCAGGTGTGCTTGGGGTCTAAGGCCCCTGAGGGGGTGGGGGTTCCTAAGAGAAGCATAAGAGGTGTTGGAAATACGGGCCTAGGGGCACAGTGACATCTGCATTTTTCTTTATGATAAGTGCCTCGTGGCCCCAGGGACTTATGTGATGTGTGCAATCTAGGCGGAGTTACCCCATTGCCCTGCTTGTGGTACATGTGCCATACTGTGCTGTGTTATGCCCTGATGTAATGTTGCCTATTGAAGGGATTTTCCCAGTGGGGAAGGGTTTCTACCTTGGTGCACTGCTGATGATGTATGCGCATAAGGAGTTATGCTAAAGGTAATCTTACCAGTAGTTACTGGTCAGCCTAATTGTGATGATGGTGACAGTGTCCCGATTGGCCTAGTGATTTATGTAATCCCTTTGAAGTCATGACAAGTGCTTGGTTGCACAGTGTATATATGTGATTGTGTTCTAATGTGTTTTTATGGATAATACAAAGGCTATTTTTATATAACCTGGTGTGGAGTTTATTTTGTGGTGTGCCTAGTATGTCACTGCTGTGTGAGTGTGTTGCGAAACGCTTTACACATTGCCTGGGGGATAAGCCTGACTGCTCTGCAAAGCTACCAAGGGGGTGAGCAGGGGTTATCTTTGGTGTGTAGCTCTCTTGCCCTGACTAGAGTGGTGGGTTCTGCCTGGTTAAGTGCATATCCTAGCCAACCAGAAACCCAATTTCTAACAGATGTCATTGTGTATATTGCCATTGTTGGGTAAGCAACAAGTCAAATTCATCCTGTAGCATCTCAAAGGACTTGAGTTCACCACTGGAGATCAGGTGTGTAAAATTCAGGATCCCAGCTCTGCACTGAAGAGCCCCAATCAATGATGTCCCAACCTATGCGAATGGCAGTATTATTCCAAACGGGAGATTTGTCACGAAGATGCGTGTTCACTGATAAGAGCTTGGGAGCCCACATCCAGTCAGCATACATGACTATTCTCATCCATAGGACCGCGGTTGTAGACCGTGCAGATGACGGCTCTGGCCTGCCTGTAGGAGTAACTCACTCAAGAATCTCAGATGAGATGGATACATTTAAGCTTCCGTCCTCTTTTATTTTGTCACTGCCTCTCTCTAATATCTATGGAGAATGTGTAATTGTGTTTGTCTAGCGCAGAGACTTCAATCAGCAGGAGCTATCTGCTGAATGTGAAAGCATTTCACTTCGCTCGCAAATCTCGACTCAGCAGCAGTTCTTATTGTTCAAAATAATCTCAAACTCAGGTTTTTACAGTCGATCATCAGGGTGAAATAGATATTTTTAGTGAATGGCGCTATAAACATTTACTGCCATTGCCAGCTGGGTTATGCAGCAGAAAATGGCATTCTTAGTTTCAAATGGCTGATAGAAATTGCAATATTTTAATAGGACCAAAAGAAACTGCATATTAAATAATTCCTGAACGTGGGTGTTGGTGGGTGCTCCTAATGGCCTCGCGATCCTGCAAATCCAATGTCATAAAAAGTCAAAGATTAACAGTCTAATTGCAGACGTAAAGCAACTAAATAATTGGATTTATTTGGTTCTTGAATGTTTACGCCTTAATTAAAATGTCAGTGAAGAAAAAATGTGCCTGGACGGTAACCGGAGGCATGTGCTGTAGTGCCCCGGCTGCAGCCCTTTGTGTTGGCAGAGAGTCTTGTGTGTGGGCCTTAACATCTTGCCCTTTATCTTTTGACATGCTTAAGTACCGAACTCAGAGTAGATATATCTGCAGTGATGCACCGCCCCCATAGAGCAGTGTAGGACGCACGAATGGCCACACCGTCCTATTGGAAAAGGAGTCCCTGAGATCCAGTGTGCACACGTCTTCCCCTTAAGATTGGTTCGGTCTTGTGAACCGCCTGAGCAGGTGAAAGCTGTTATGAATTTAGCCGCACAGCCCTGGTTATTTAGTACATTAGAGCTGAGGTGCCTGTCGTGGGGCACCAGGCCGTAGCTGGGCTCCACGGAAGAAATGCACAACCACACGGTATGGTAACTAGTTGGCGCGAAGACCCCGAGCGGTCTTCCGCCGTTTATTTATCCCCTCGGGTCGAGCCCGCCCGAGGGGTGTGTGTGTGTGTGTGAACTGCAACACTGTTTGAGAGAGCCCGGATGGCTCTCTACATCCCTTCCTTCTTTTGGTTAATGTCACCAAAGTCAGTACTGTTCATGGGGACATGTACAAAAAGTTCTTGAACTTTTGGCTCGGCACCGGGTTCGCCCGGACGCTGTATCTCTGGCTCCTGGGAACAACAATGCTCTCGACGCCACCCGGGATACCCACGGGTGAGCCAACCTTGTCTTCAGAAACGGCAACGTCAGGGCCGGTGACGGCTTCTCTGTTCTCGGGTGACCCTCCTTCGGGGACTAGGCCACCAGCCCTGGGAGATTCCGGGGGCGACGCGCTGGGACTCTCTGCCGTGTTGTCACAGTCTTCACTGTCTTGACCACCCCGGCGATCCGCTTGAAGCACGACACATTTCTTGTGACTTGGAGGTGTCCTTTTCGCGCCGTGACCATCGTTCCTTGCACTTCCGTTACGGTCCAAGCTTCTGGCTCAAACGGTGTTCGAACTTCCACCCAGGGTGTCGATCTTTGACTACCACTCGGTCTCCGATACTGATTCGGGGTTCTTGAGCCCTCCGGGTCTCACTGGCCTTCCGGTTTGTGATCTCTCTGCGGGCTTGAACGGCTTCTTCGTCTCTCACTGGGGGAGCCCACGTCGGGTCAGCTGGTATACTGTCTCGAGGTGGCCGCAGAAACATTAGGTGCGAGGGTGCACACCTAGTGGTGCTGGGAGGCATTTGTCGGTACACTCCGAGAAATTGATCCAGAGCTGCTTCAGCATCCTCCTCTCGTTCTACTGCTATATGCAGGGCCCTGTTGAGAGTTCTCATCAGCCGCTCCACCTCCCTGTTGGCTTGTGGCCAGAGTGGCGTGATCTTCCGGTGTCGAATGGCCTTACTTTCCAGATATTCCTGAAACTCCCTGCCCTGGAATGGAGGTCCATTGTCAGATTTGATCTCCTCGGGCAGCCCGAACATGGCGAATATCCTATCCAAAGCCCTCTTCACGTGGGGAAACGCTGTTGATCCCACAACTTCCACCATTGGAAATTTCGAGAAGGTGTCGACCACAACCAGCATCTGACGGCCGTCTGGGAAACTCCCGAAATCAAGACTGACATGGGTCCAGGGAGCTTTGACCGGATCCTCTGTGATTACTGGCGCCGTCGGGGGGTCCCCCCCTGTGATGGTACATTCATGGCAACTTCGGACCATCTCGTCCTCCTTATTATCCATGGCCGCAAACCACGCCTTTTGCCGTAGTCTCGCTTTCATCTTGGCCATGCCCTCATGGCCCACGTGAGCGAGTTCTAGAATGCGTTGCTGTAGGGCTTCCGGTATCACAACAAGATGTCCTCTCAGGACGACACCATGCTCCCCACAATGAGCTCATGCCGCACCCTCCAGAGCTGCTGCCGGTCATGTCCAACCTCCGGTCGTAGTAGGCGACTTCCATCCATGAAGCGGGCCCACGTGTTCTCCTCCAGAGCTCCTTTCACCCTTGACAGTGTTCCGTCTTCCGCCGTGGTCTGTCCGATTTCCTCCAGGGTCATTGCCTTCGGGCATGCGTGCTGTGAAACCATCTTCACAAACTCTTCCATGCCCCTTTCCTCGGCTGACGGGTCCATGGGCGATGAAGGGTCGGGGTGGCGGGATAGGTAGTCGGCAGGGTTGTGTGCTCCGGGTCGGTACATGACCTTGAACTGATACGCTTGCAGCTGCACGGCCCACCGCTCAATCCTTGGGGGCGCCAACCGTGACGACCCAGTGAAGAGCGGGATCAAAGGTTTATGATCCGTCACCACTTGAAAGTCCTGGCCACACAGGTACAGATGGAAGTGTCGGCACGCCCACTTGATGGAGAGAGCCTCCCTCTCTATCTGAGCATACCTGGTCTCGGTGTCCGTGAGGGCCTTGCTCGCATATGCCACCGGCTTCCAAACTTCCGGGTCATGTTCCTGCAGGAGCACCGCTCCTAGACCCGTGGGGCTAGCATCCACGACCAACTCAGTGCGTTTCTTTGGATGGAAATACGCCATGATCGCTTTGTCCTGCAACCTCTCCTTGATGTCGTTGAACGCCTTGTTGGCCGCACTCGACCATTCCCATGGTTGCCCCTGTTTCGTCAGGGCCCGGAGTGGCTCCGACAACGTTGCGAGATTCGGGATGAAACGCCCGCAGTACGTTGCCATGCCCAGGAAACTTCTCACCTCCGTGGGGTTTTTCGGCGTGCTGGCCACCCGGATGGCAGCTGCCTTCTTCGGGTCCACCCGGAGCCCTTCCCTCGTAAATATGTAGCCAAAGAATTCCACGGTGTCCTGATAAAATGAACACTTCGCCTTGTGTAGCGTCAACCCCGAGTCCTCTAGCATCTTCAACGTCGCACGGAGATGCTTGTGATGGTCTTCCAGCATGCTTGAGAAGACTAGGATATCATCGCTCAGATTGATCACCCCTGGCAGCCCTGACAGCACCTCTCTTACTGCGTTCTGAAAAACTTCAGCTGCCGAGGATATCCCGAAACTGAGTCTCTTATATCGCCGGAGGCCAACGTGGGTCGAAAACGTTGTAATGTACCGACTTTCCGGTTCTAGCTCCAGCTGATGATATCCAGCGTTTAGGTCCAATTTGGAGAACCATTTGGCCCCATTGAGGTCGGCCACAATGTCTTCCATTGTCGGGGTTATGTGCCGCTCCCTTTTCACTGCCACGTTGGGCAGGCGCATGTCCACACAGAGTCTTATGGCCCCCGGCTGTTTGGGTTTCGGGGCCACCACTAACGGAGACACCCAGGGAGTGGGACCTGAACTTTTTCGATTACGTCCAGCTCTTCCAATTTTCTCAGCTCCTCTTCAACTTGTGGCCTTAGATTAAATGTCACTCTCCGATGCCGGAGTGCCACCGGTCTAACAGCGGGGTCGATATGTAGCTGGAACCTTTTTCCCTTCAGTTTCCCCAGACCTGTAAAGAGTGCCGGGAAGTCCTTCAGTATGGCCTCTGCGTGTGACTCATGTATCTGGTTCGCAAAGAATACCAGTCCGAGATCCTCTGCGGTGTGGCAACTGAGTAGGGTTCCTTTCCGTCCCTCTGTTATGTGGAAGCGGGTGTTCGTGGTGTATGCGCCGCTGTCGATTTTTGCCTGGATGACCCCTCTCAGCGGGAGCGGATCGGTTCCTCCGTACACATATATCCTCGCCGTGGACGGCTCGAGCGGGGGCCTTGGTGACAGGCGATTGTACTGTTCCGAGTCCATGACATTGACTGAGGCGCCCGTGTCAATAAGGGCCTGCACGTCAGTGCCTCCCACGGTCACCGAGCACATCGGGGGAGGCCTCCATCGTCTGTCTGCGCGGCAGACATAGGACACCACAAAGACGTCATCGTCTTCATCTTCCCACACTTGCCTGGCTTCTTTGAGAGGGGGCGAATCCTCTAGGGATACCTGCTGTACCCGTTGCGTGATGCTCCTCTGTCTTGACGGGCCCTGCCGGAATCATCCACCCCGGCATACCCTGGCGTAATGGTTAAGCCTCCCGCACCGGGAGCACGTTTTTCCTTTCGCCCCGCAGACTGCTGTTTTGGCATGTTCGTTCCCACAGTATCCGCACTGACCGCCTCGCGACGGCGGCTGCACTTGCCGGGCCTGGGCGGGGTGCCTCTGTATTGCTTCTACCCTTTCTTCTTTGACGACCGGGTATCTTGGTGTACATGGAGCAGCTACGGGCGTGTGGAGTTCTGCTTCCATTGCTTCTGCCCGGACATCCGATAGCTCGTGGGAGCGTGCCAAGACAAGGATCTCATCCAGTGAGATCCCCGGTTGTCGCAGGATGAGTTTTCGTAAGAGCTTTGAGCGACAGCCCAGGATGATCTGATCCCTGATCTCCGTTTGCGGAGCCACAAATGCGCATGTGCTAGCCAGCTTGCGCAGCCTGGCATAGAACATGTCGACAGATTCCGAATCTGTCTGTGAGGCCCTTTGGAACTTGAACTTTTTGAAGTCCGGATTCAGCTGTGGGTCGAAGTGCCTATCGAGCGCCCTCACCGCCGCGTCGTAGTCATCCTCATTCCCGGTGTTTGGAAGCGTCTCAAACAGATCATAGATTTCGGGCCCACCATAGTAGATGAGGAGCGACCTCTTGACAGTGCCGTCCGTTTCCCTTGTTCCTTTGAAATAAAGATTCAGCCGCCCTACCCATGCCTTCCATCGCGGCGCGGCCGTAGCCGGGTCTGAAGCCTCACTGAACGGCGGCAGGGGAGCAATAGCGGTGTGATGGTTTCTGGGGGGCAGCGCACCCTGTCCTCCGTCCTGAGTCTGAGCGCCAGCCGGCGCGCTGGCCATTTGGTTGTTGCTCATCTTGGGTACGCCTTCCGCACCTTATCCGATGATGGGACTATCGGCGCTGTAGGTGGCCCTCACGCTCTTCTTCTCTCTCGGTGGCCTGCCACGTGCTAGGGGAGACCCTTCGTGTTCCTCTTTTACCCTTGGCTTGTGTGCGGGGGCAGGGTAACTGCTGCTGTGGGCGCGGTGAGGCGGTGGGGCTGGGGCCTCCCACGCCGCTGTGGGGCAGCGTGCCGGCGTATTCTCGGCCTTGTAGTCGCTAAGGCAGGGATGTCCCCCTTACGTCCTGTTCCTAAGGAGGCCTCTTCACCTTCGTTTTATTTTTCTTTGGGCTGCCTGGCACTACGCCTCCCTGACCTGCTTTCCCTCCTCTGCTGCAGACAATGCAGTTGAAGTTGTCTTCTTTCCTTTTTTTTTCTCTGCAGGCGGCGCTGCATACAGCCCTGGGGGCCTGAGGCAGCAGGGACGCTCCCGGGGGTGTGGCCTAGAGTGTGTGAGTCACCGCCGAGCGGTAGCCTCTCCTGCGGTCGCGCAGAGAGCCGCACTCACCTGCCCCTGCGCTGCCGATGGACAAGCGCCGCCGGCTGAACGCGCTCCCACTGACTAGGGAGACACGTGGGCAGGCGCAGGCAGCAGCAGCAGGATTCGGCGTCGTCCTCCCGAGTGGGCGCCGCCAGCTGAACACGCTCCCTTTGGGCCTGGAGACGCGTGGGCGGGCGCCACTTACGGGTAAGCGACGGCACTGGGAGGTGCGGGCGGGCACAACAGCCGCAGCAGGTGAGGCGCGCACACGTGCCGGACCGACCGGCCTCGTCGCCAGTGTCGTGGGGCACCAGAAGGCAGTAGGCCGTAGCTGGGCTCCACGGAAGAAATGCACAACCACACGGTATGGTAACTAGTTGGCGCGAAGACCCCGAGCGGTCTTCCGCCGTTTATTTATCCCCTCGGGTCGAGCCCGCCCCGAGGGGTGTGTGTGTGTGTGTGAACTGCAACACTGTTTGAGAGAGCCCGGATGGCTCTCTACACTGCCCAATTGAAGTAGGTGAACGGAGCGCAATATAACACACTCGCAACCAAAGGGGCGCAATGCAACACTCCCACCCCTGGGGGAACAGGATCCCCATTCTGGACCTCTGAAGTGGGGGACCAAATGGTTTACTTTACACGAGCGTCGGGAATTCCACGGCTAATGGTACTCCGTGGAATCGCGTGGAGTTTTAGGTAACTCCGCGGAATTCCATAGAGTAAAACTCTGTGAGTTCTACCCACCCCCATCTGCAACATCACCAACACTCTAAAACTTTGCACCTTCAAAGTCTGTCTTTCTAGTAGAAATTTTAGGCGTAGGCACATGCCATGCCACATAAAATATGCTTGGTGTGGATGTCAGTTGCTAATCCAATGCTTAAAGGCTTTTCTTTAACATGGCGAAAGAATTTGTCACTTTTCAAGCTCACAATGGATGGCACTGTGCTAATCCTATCCACTGACTACACAGTTTGATTTACACAAGAATAAGTTATGAGTATACCACCACATATCAGGATCACACTGCAAATATACTGATGAATGGTGATAATATAAGACATGGAGTTTATCTGCTTGGTAAATTGCCTCCAGGTCCAATGGGACCTACACTGACACATAATTTTAGGACACCCGACTGGCACCTCCAAAATGGCCTTCTGATATTAGAGTTAACGTTTCAGCTGTTTTGGCGTGGACTGCACCATGACTTCGTTAGTCCACACTACATTGACCAGCCCTTACTTCAGGTATGATTCCTCCAACATGTCGAGGATAAATGCACTAGCGGTATAGTGTTTGGACATTGATTGGGATATGATTAGAGCTTTCTGCCTGGCATCTTCATTGAAACACGGAATGCTGACATTAAGAGAATGCATCGATGGAGGGAAAGCAATATTGAAGGATTATTGACTTTGGACACAGTGTGAGTAGGGAACATAGAAAGCTTAGACATATTTAACAAGACCCCTGTAGTGCCATTTATAATGCAAAAGGCAATTGTACATTTCCTTCTGTTATATAGTTATTGATTGGTTTCCATACGAGGCCCTGAACAATGGCTTTACACATCCTTTTTGATAGTTTAACTGTGCTTCAGGGTCGGAATTATCTCCTGCCCGAATCACCCCTGGTACACAAGCAGACAACTCTGGGAGGTTTACGCTCCTACAAACAATGGACGAAACGTATGAATAGTATCCTGTGGTCATAAATAAGTGCAATTTATTCTATTAAACAGACCACAGAATAATACAATACGAGGTTTAAACTACTAGTTAGTGTTGTTTTCATTATATTTTAAAGACTACATTTTTGACTGCATTTTTGAATGCATGAAAGAGGATTAACAGGAATATACGAGACACTGCATTGACTGATTTATTAAGGGCTGGAAGACAAGCCTTTTGGTAAATGCTATGTATGGATAGGATTAAAGTAGTTTGCGCAACTACTAGACATGTCTGACAGTCACGCACATATACGTTATAGGTAAGGTTACCCATGTGTATATTAATTGAAGGCTTTTTGCTAGCAAAGCACCTACAAATAATCAGGAGGTACGTCATTATTCATTATCTCTCCTATAACATACACTGCATTGATTAACCCTGGAGATAACATTAAGGGTCCTCTTTCTTCCTGTAGAATGCAAAGACAGGTGACATAGTCCTGATGATGAGACCTGTAGAAAAGAATGGGGGTCGAAACGTCAACGCTACATCGATGGTTGTAATGTGATTAGGAGTCACACTAGGATTATTCCTGTGATTAAAAGTTGATAATACAATATAATTTTTGCTGTCTCTGCAGCTTTAGTGCAATTTGTAAATATTTTCACCACTCTGAGCACTGCGCTTTCTGCACTTTGGATATGTGTTTATCTATGTGTTTATCTTTGATAATAACTTTTAGGGCCTAATTACGATGTTGGTCGGAGTTGCCTCCAATCAACACCGCATCGTGGAAGGAACCACCCGGCCATAGGTAGGCAGTTTCGACTGCACAATTAGGATGCAACCGCACATGATGCGGTCAAAAACTTCAATTTTTCAATGAGAGCTTGAGCTGAAACCAGCTGCAGCAAAAGCTTCCATTGTAAAATGTAAGTTATTAAACATCCCTGCACCGTGTGGCAGGCCCGTCACGGAGCCTGCAACACAGTTCAGGGATGTCCCAGGGCCAAATACGGAGGGCCAGGGGGGAAGGAGGCCCTGCTAGGGGCCCCCAAATTAAGTTTCCAATAGACAATCCATGTTGGAAAGGCCGACATAGATTGGCTGTCGGAAACCGACATCATAATCCCGACGGCAGAAACGCTGTCTCTAGGGGATCATGAGGGCTTTCCGACTGGTCGGAACTGCGTCTGATTTCCTGGCTGCTTTAAACGGCGAACGCGTCATCATAATACTGCGGTCGGACTTTAAACCTACCATGTCGGTCGGAAAGCTGCCGACCAGTGGTCGATGGCTTTCCGACCGACATCGTAATCAGGCCCTAAATGTATAGCCTCTGTGGGATTATTTTAGACATTTATTATGAAAATAAAAGAAAGACATTGGATCTTTTCGTAGAGGTAGATTATGTCAACCACTAAATGAATCCCAAAAGACACTTCAAAATCCAAGGCCAGAATATCAGCGAATGAGCAATATATTGATGCTCTTTCGTATCTTGGTGTGCCCTAAGGATGAGAAGGCCACATTCAGAAAGTATGGACAGGAACTCCACAAAAGCATTCTCATTCTGTGATGGGGAACACCCAATGTTGGAAAACGAGGCAGTATCTGTGAGGCCTGCACAAATAACATGACTACATTTGTCCTTCACTGGGAACCAAACACCCCATTGTAGCGCTTGACTCTCAGAGGGTAGCGTTGCAGAGCAGTATAAGGCTTACTCAAGGGAGGTGGTGTGGGCTAGTAATCGCCATTTACCAGTACGCAGAAATAACACTCAATAATTGATTGTCCAGTATGTACTTTGCTTTATAAAAGGAAGAGTACATTTATTTAACACACACACTACTAAATACTATGCACCAATTTACAAATATACATAAGCTGTTGGAATTACTTTGTGACATTGCATAACATTCCCACCCCTCCCGAAGGGGGGGTGGAGTCTAGTACCACCACCCCCATGTATGCACATCTCCTTGCCCCCTCATGCAGTGGGTTGAACATAACCTGGAGCGAGGGCCTTGCCCACTGGCACCATCCCAGTGGCGACCCACCCCATTATCTCAATAAGCATTTAAAATGGGCAAACCTGCCATGGTGACACATAACCCTGACTGAGCATCTCATACTGACCACACAGTATACACCTCTACATCTTAGTGGCTAACAGTCTGGGTTGTTCTTCACCTAACGCAGTAGCAAGAATACATGTTTGGGCATCACTTAGAATGACAGTACTCATCATAGTGGATAACAGGTAAAATGCATTGCAATTAAAGCCCCTGGAAGGCATCACAGTTAAAATCACAGGATTAAGCATATACAGCCAGGCACCCTAGCTGGACTGTCCAGCAACATAACCCCACTTTGCTTATGAATTCACATTACACATGTGACTTCCAATCACTCAATAGAAGTAACATGGATAAATGCACTTCTTGTGCCATTGCACCTCTTCACCTCCAGGGGATTCCCTTCTCCAGACATCCCCAGCACAGCCCTCCATACCTGGAGGCAGACCCTAACGCACCACCAGCTGTAGAACAAAAGTTCCAGCCCCAGGATGCTGATGACTGCTGGCTGAGCCCTTGAGGGTCTATCTCCACTGAGTCCCCAGAGACTTAGGGGGGACTTTCTATCTTCATGCTGGGGGAGACTGCGTTGCTCCTGCAGTTCCCCCTTCACCTTTTCACTCCCTTGGCGGTGACCCTGTCCTCCTGGGGTCACCACAGGCAGAAAACAGGCATTTTCCTGCAGGCCTGTCTAGGCTCTGCAAAGCATTATGGGGCACTCTTCCCCATCCCGTGCACCTTTTATGAGCGGCTCTCCCGCTGTGCCGGGGAGAGCTGCACTGCCGGTGATGGTGGCTCTGCGCCGCATTGGCCCATTGTGGGGGGCCCGGTCCCACCCGGACCCCGTACTGCCAGGTGAATACTTGCAGCTCCAGCTGCCTCGCTCTTAGGGGTCCTGGTCCCACCTGGAAACCCCGCACTGCAGGCTCGCTGGAGAGCCACTCGTGGAGCCCACCCACGGTGGCTCCCGCCAGCTCCCCGTCTGGCCAGCACCCTCGTGTGCTGCCGCGGCAGCCGGCATCACTGTTCTGCAGACACAGAGACTCCCGCCGGTTCGGAACGTGCCGGCCGGATTCCTTTCCGACCGAGTCATTCCGATGGGCTCGGTCGGAAAGGAATCCGACTCGGATTTCCGGATGACTTCTGACGGGCTCGGAGAGCCCGTCCGCCCTCCGGAAATCCTTCAGTACTCCCCCGGCTGCCTCTTCACGACCGAGGGAGTACGATGGCAGTCTTTCACTGCCTTTTCGTGCCGGTCTTTCCGGCACAAAATGGCAGTCAGAAACTGTATTTGGGGGCCCCCAGTAGGGCCCTCATGGGTGGGAGGCCGCCGGATGGCGGCCTGGGGGCACCTATGGTGCCCCTCTGTTGATCCCTGCACCCGGTGGCAGGCATCTTGGGGTGCCGGCCACAGGGTGCAGGGATGAACTACACCCCTGCTTTTCCCAATGCAAGCATGCATTCCGCTCGGAATGCATGCTCCCATTGTGAAGTATACGAGTGCGACCGAACAGGGTTCGGTCGCATCGTACTTGCAGGGCCGTAACCGACGACAGCAGGTCGTCGGTTACAGCTCCTGACCGATGTTGGACGGACCTGAGTCCGTCCGACATCGGAATCGGCACCTAGGTGTTCCAAAAGCGAAAAATTCGGGCGGCTAAGATGGTCAGAACCACCTTCTAACACCCAAATAATGCATTTGCCCTGTTTTTGATGATGTTATCTAGTGTAAGGCACACAGGATGCAGCAAGGATCTCATCTCTGTCCACCCAGCATAGAACAGACTGTCATTCTTACAGATACCAAATGAGATGACAGGATGCATTTTGCCAAATTTTCTTCTGTTGCATTGGCTAAGCAATTTTGTCAAAACAATAAATGCTGGCTGGTCCGTATTTTTTTATTTTGCAGAAACAAATTCCCATTTAAGTGATATATTTCAGAAAAGCAAGATATTAATAGCCCTGAAATATGGGTAATGTTCTTACTGCACGAGTGGACAATTCACCTATTCTTCTTGCCCAGGGCTCTCATGATTTTCACGCCATTCTCGGGCAGGAAAAATGTATTAGAAGGTCAGCCCTAATACCGTTAATGTTTTCAGTCAGGTCTTCTCATGCATTGACTGGGAAACAAGTGGAAGATGGGCTGCCATCTTTATGAAGATGGAGCCTGCTGAGGCTTTGCCATTGACGGTCCTCCAATCTGATTGATGCAACAGAAACTTGGAGTTCGTAGGTTAGGACCATTGCTGATTTGATGATCCCATCTGGCAACCCCTAAAGCACCTCCTGTCAGTGCTTAGTTTGTAAAAGAAAGAGTGCCCACGCCCAAACCTCTCCTCAGAAGCCCGCAACAGTGCAAATAAATGTTGGCATGCTGAATACCAAGGCCAGTAGTCTTATACTACCTCATGCATATTATATCCCCCTACCAGACACTCCCTGCCCTTTATTTCACTCTTGCTGGCCACTGCTTCCTCCTTTCGTGGCTGTTTTCTTTCTCCGTCTTTCTGATTTGAGTGTTTTTCCCTCTCTTGCTGTCGGTAAACACCTGGGGGCAGATTTACGTTAAACTAACGCAGCACGGTGCAGCAAGTTATTTTGCTGCGCCGTGCTGCGTTAGTCTGGAAAGCACAGGGATGCGACATATTTACAAGAATATGTTGCATCTCTGTGCTTCCCCCTGTGCTGGCGCACAAACTGCTGCCATGCGCCGGCGCAGGCACCCTTGCACCATGGTGCAAGGATGCCTGCGTCGTGGGGAGATTGTTTTTGTGCAGGAAGGGGCACTTTCCTGCACAAAAACAATCACTACAGGCATTTTCCTCTTCCAATGCGTGCTGTAGAATGCAGCACGCTTTGAAAGAGGAAAACACGAGGAGAAATGAAAACATTTCTCCTTGTTGCGCCTCGCTACGCCACCTCTAGGGTGGCGTAGCTTTCAGACGCATCTCCAGAGTTACGATTTCACGTAATTCTGGAGTTGAGTCCTGTTCCATGAGTGTTGCGTGGGAACACCCACTGCAACACCCATGGAACGCCCCTTCACCGCAAAGTGCTGCGTGTGAAGGGACCGTATTTACAAGGAGAGGAAAAGTCACGCAGGGTGGCTTTTCCTCTCCTTGTAAATATAGAGAAGCCCCCTGCGCCACCAGTACGTCACGAAAAGTGACGTACTGGTGGCGCAGGGGGCTTGTAAATCTGCCCCCTGATGTAGAAAAACAAGTGCAAGTCCCCAAAAATAAGGACAGGTGGCCACCACCGGCTCAAATTAAGCACTTACCCCTATGTATTAAAATTCGTGGCAGAATTACTTGTACAAGATAACACATATTTATTCTAGAAAACTTTTCTAAATGGTCGCCTTGCACATTAGCCTCACTAGATGCCAGTTAAAAAATGGGCATTGTTCATCTGTTTTACCATTAATTACATTTTATCGCATGTTTTCATTCTTTTTAGCCCTGAATAGCATTCAACGTTGAATCAAGGCATTCACAAAGTGGCTTGCTTTTAATGACAATATCATCAACAACTTGTATTCTTGATATTAGCTCTTACAGTCTTAACTTTGTAATTTCACAGCGAGCCTGAATCATGTTATGTGCATCGTGTTAGCTGCGGTTCATCTGAGCCTATCGAAAAATGTGTATTAGAATATTTAATGGCAGATGAGCATTCCCTTGTAGGTCATTAATTACTCCTGGCTTGAACGTTCAGAATACTAAGTCGTGGCATTCAAGGCAAAAAGGGAGTAAGAGAGCTGCCCTCCTACATGATTTAAGCTTGGCATATTCTGAGCAGGCAAATGTATTCTCAGAACATTATTAATGTAGGCTGCCAGCGTCTAATGCAGTGACGAAAAAAAAGATGCACTTTGCTGTGTTTCATCACATTATTCAGACAAAACAAAGGTCGTATCGGTTGCTTTCATTAAAATTGCAATGCATCGTTAATAGTGTTAGGATCATGTACATGCCAAGCAATGCGGCAGTATCAGTCGTTGCAACATCGATTTTAAGGCAATCAGCGCGAACTTAGGCGAACAAAAGAAGCAGGGGCATATTATCAAGGGCCTCATCTCCGCTTTTTTGGCTTTAAAATCCAAAAAAGCGGAGATAATTTGTTCGCCCTATTTACAAAGCAGTGCTAACATGCATTAGCGCATGTTAGCAGCCTTTTCCCGATGCCTCGCTTTGCATCTCTAATGAGATGCAAAGTGGGCGTCACTGGGCGATATCATCACTGGATTACATGTAAATTATCGCCATGAGTACATCGCGATATTTACAATGCGACCCACAACACGGTTAGCGATTTAAAAAACCGCGCTAACTGTGCTTTTCGCCAAAAACGAACCTCTGGTAAAATACTGACTAACCCTCTTTGTCCTATGGCAGGTGGATCTTGCGGCTGAGTGCACCTTCACCTATTTACAAGGTTTGCGCCATCTCTGTGGTTGTATCGCTGGATTTGTAGCGATATTCCCCTCACAATGCCGCTATCGCTGGAAATATTATTGCCCTGGTGATAGGCGTTGTTAATAACGCGCTATCCCGGCGATAACACCCAGCCGTCCGTTGGTAATATGCCCCGCAGTTTCCCCCAATATCTTTGTGAAACTTTATGATCGATCATGACACTTACACTGTAGAAAATAAGTATATTTTACACCTTAAAAAAGGATGATTAGCGGTTGCGCGCGGTGTAATTTAGAGAGGTTGCACTTCGAACGTGGCACACATCCACAAATAATCCACATTTTACAGGTAGTCTTCGGTCGTGGAAACACACACAAACATTGTTCTGTGAAAGAAAGGATTTATTGCCTTTAATTTGTGGAAAAAGAATGGGAACGCCACGTTGTTTATTAGGAAAGTAGAATAGGTTTCCTCTCGAGGAAAAATATTTCCATGTGAAGAAAATAAAATAACAAGATACATGTATAAATGCCCTTGTAGTATTATTTACAAGTTATCTACATGGTGAGAAATTCACATAAATATTATTTCGAAGCAACGAGCCATATGATGAGAAAAACGTGTTATGGTATCAGGGAGGGGGCATTCTATGCCAATCAAGACTTGGAATGTTTTGGAACACCTACCTACATCTCCAGTATTTGTGGGTGTTAGAAATGGGGGTCTCTAGTTGGCAATGGTTTGCACCTTTGTCCAAGTAGGGACCCTTGCTTCTAGTCAGGGTAAGGGAGTTACGCCCTTAGACAACCCCTGCTCACCCCCATGGTAGCTTGGCATGAGCAGACAGGCTTTTCTCAGAGGCAGTGTGTAAAACATTTGTGCACACATACAGTAATACAGTGAAAACACTACAGATGGACACCCTACCAGTTAAAAAAAATATGTGTCTTTATCTAAACCAAACAAGACCAAAACGACAAAAATTCAACATACAGGGGTCGATTCCGATCTCGGTCGGAAGGCCTCCGAATCGGATTTGGCTTTACCGGATCCGAGTCGGAGGCTTTGTTTCCGACCGAGTCGTACAGAGGTCCGGACACCCAAGTACGATGCGAATGAACGAGAAATCGCTGACCGACTCGTTTCCGGGTCCGAACCGCTCCGTACGACTCGGTCGCAGTCGAAACGCACCGCGCAATGGAGTCGATTCCCGACCGAGCCAGTACGATGTAACGATTCGGACAGCCGGATCGAGTCGGAGTCTCCGGGACGAAAAGCTCCAGGAAGCGGACTTCGGGGGTCCGTGCTGGACCCCCTTCACCCGTGGCCTTACGAGTCGGACACAGGGGGACCCAAGGGTCCCCCTATACATGCATGTAAGGTGCGGATGGCACCAACGCGTACCCACTACAGGGGGCACCCTTTTGCGCAATGTACCCATTGAGTCAATGGGAGCCCATGTACGCGTCGTACGACCGGCTCCCATTGACTTCAATGGGAGTCCGACCGAACCGAGTCCGGCAGCATGCGGCCGCATTGTACACGCTCAGTCGGACTGCAGGAGTCCGGCTCGGTTGGAAAACAATCCGGATCAGGATCGGTCGGAGTGCTTTCCGACCCAGATCGGAATCGGCCCCACAGTTATCAATATATGACTTTTAAAAGGTAAAAACAGTACATGTCCTACCTTTCACATACACTGCACCCTGCCCACAGGGGTACCTTGGGCCTACCTTAGGGTTGTCTTACATGTAATAAAAGGGAAGGTTAGGGCCCGGCAAGTTAGTGCACTTGCCAGGTTGACAAGGCAGTAGAGTCTGCACGCAGACACCTCAGTGGCAAGTCTGAGACCCATTTCGAAAGGCTGCTTGTGTGGGTGGTACAATCAGTGCTGCAGGCCCACTAGCAGCATTTGACTTACAGGCCCTGGGCACATACAGTGCATGGTACTAGGGACTTAGGGGTCGATTCCAATCTCGGTCGGTAGGGCTCCGAATCGGATTCGGCTTTACCGGATCCGAGTCGGAGGCATTGTTTCCGACCGATTCGTACAGTCGTTCGAGCGAGCAAGTACGATGCGAGTGAACGCGAAATCGCCAACCGACTCGTTTCTGGGTCCGAACCGCTCTGTCCGACTCGTTCGCACTCGATTCGTGGGGCGCAATGGAGACGTTTTACGACCGAGCCAGTACGATGCAGGATCCAGACAGCTGGATCGAGTCGGAGCCTCCGACACGAAAAAGCTCCCGGACGCGGACTTCGGGGGTCCGTGCCGGACCCCCCTTCACCCGTAGCCGTACGAGTCGGGCACAGGGGGGACCCATGGGTCCCCCCTATACATGCGTGTATGGTGCGGATGGCACCAATGCGTACCCACTACAGGGGGCCCCCTTGCGCGCAACGTACCCATTGAGTCAATGGGAGCCCATGTACACGTCGTACGACCAGCTCCCATTGACTTCAATGGGAGTCCGACCGAACCGAGTCCGGCAGCATACGGCTGCATCGTACTCGTTCGGTCGGACTGCAGGGGTCCAGCTCGGTCGGAAAACAATCCGGATCCGGATCGGTCGGAGGGCTCTCCGACCCAGATCGGAATCGGTCCCTTAGTAGTGAGTCAAACAAGCCAATCATGGAAACACCAATCCATATGCACAATTTACATAGGGAGCACTTGCACTTTGGCACCGATCAGCAGTGGCAAAGTGCCCAAAGCATCTAGACCAGCAAAAACGAAATCCATCACACAGCAAAAATATAGGAGGCAGAGGTAAAAATACAGGGGAAACCATGCCAAGGATGCCGGGTCTAACACGTGTCCCCTCCAGATGAAAAGTGGGGAGAACTACACACCCTCCTGGGAGTTCTCTTCACTAAGGGGGAAAAATCTGGATAGACTATCAGCATTGGCATGTTCTGTACCAGGGCGGTGTTCCACCGTACAGTCCACCCCCTGTAGGGAAATTGCCAACCATTCAGTTTTGGGTTCTCACCCCATATTTGCATCAACCACCTGAGGGGCCTGTGGTCGGTCTGAACCTGGAAGTGAGTCCCAAACAAGTAGGGCCTCAGTTTCTTCAGTGCCCGGACCACAGCAAAAGCCTCATGCTCAATCGCACTTCACCTTCTGTTCCTGGGAAAGGAACCTCCTACTAATGAAGGCTACAAGTTGATCTAGGCCCTCATCGTGTAGTTGGGTAAGTAGACATAATATCGAGTTTTTTATATCGATATGCATTAATATCGAGTTTAGAATATCAAAAGTACTAAATCTCGATGTTTAGTATATCGATGTAAAAAATATCGATTTTTTGTGTTGTAAAAAATATCGTTGTGTGAAATATCGATTGTAAAAATATCGTTATGTCAAAATATCGTTATAGTATTTCATTTTTTGTTATATGTTTGTTTCTGATATAATAATAGTTAATTAATGTTATAAAATTTTTAAATTGTAATATCATTTTTAGGAGCGGGATGTTGGGTTTATAGGGGATAAGGGTGGGGAGTGTTTTAAAAGTTGTTTAAAAATTTTAAAAAAGTTAAACATTTGTAAATTTAATGTAAAATTGTTGTTTTAGGAGCGGGATGTTGGGTTTATAGGGGATAAGGGTGGGGAGTGTTTTAAAAAACTTGTTTTAAAATTTAAAAAAGTTAAAAATGTGTAAATTTAATTTAAAATTGTTGTTTTAGGAGTGGGATGTTGGGTTTATAGGGGATAAGGGTGGGGAGTTTTTTAAAAATTTGTTTTAAAATTTAAAAAAAGAAAAAAATTTGTGAATTTAAATTTAATTTTTCGTTTCAGGAGCGAGATGTTGGGTTTATAGGGGATAAGGGTGGGGAGTGTTTTAAAAAATATGTTTTAAATTTTAAAATTTTTTGAAGTTTGTAAATTTAATTTTAAATTGTTGCTTTAGGAGCGGGATTATAGGGGAAAAGGGTGGGGAGTGTTTTAAAATATTTCAAAAAAAAATTTAGATAATAGAAAGTTATTTAGAAATTAACCAACATTTTTTTTTAGGAGTGTTATGTTGTGTTTATAGTGAATAGAGGTGTGGAGTTTTGTATTTTTTTTTATAAAATAAAAAAAAATTTAAACAGTAATTTATATAAATAATAAAGTTTTAATTTCAAAAATTTTAAATCTTGGGTTGATAGGTGATAAGTTTGATTAATTAATTTAAAAGTTTTTTTATTTTTAAATTTATATATTTCAAATTTAAAAATGTGACAATTTTTAATAATTAAGATTTTTTTAAATGTTAATTATATATGTGAAATTGGAAATAAGAATTAATAATTTATAATAATTTATAATTATTAAAAATAAATTAATTGTGAATCATTTTTAAAATAAAAATAGGAATTATGTTTTATAATAATTAAAAATTAATAGTTATATGTAAAATAAAGTAAAAAACTAATCATAATAAAAAAAATAATGTTAGTTTTTTATGAATATGATTTTTAAAATTTATATTGAATAACGTATTTAAAGAATTGTAAGATTATGTAATTGTGATAATAAAAATAAATATGTTTAGTGTCAAGCACATTTTCAGATTTAAGATTAATTGGAGTGGGAATAGTAAATTATATATGTTTTATGTCCAATACCTTCCCCGATTTAATACTAATTGGAGTGGGAATAGTAAATTATATATGTTTAGTGTTCAACACCTTCCCTGATTTAATACTAATTGTAGTGGGAATAGTAAATTATATATGTTTAGTGTCCAGCACCTTCCCTTATTTAATAATAACTGGAGTGGGAATAGTAAATTATATATGTTTAGTGTCCATCACCTTCCCTGATTTAATAGTAATTGGAGTGGGAATAGTAAATTAAATATGTTTGGTGTCCAGCACCTTCCCTGATTTAATACTAATTGGAGTGGGAATAGTTAATTAAATATGTTTAGTGTCCAGCACTTTCCATGATTTAATACTAACTGGAGTGGGAATAGTAAATTATATATGTTTAGTGTCCAGCACCTTCCCTGATTTAATACTAACTGGAGTGGGAATAGTAAACTATATATGTTTAGGGGTCGATTCCGATCTCGGCCAAAAGCGCACCTAACAGTATTCGTCCGGAAAAAAAACAAGCATAACGCGTGTTTCCCGACCGATTCGAACAGCCGTCCGAACGAACAAGTACGATGCGCATAACAGCCCAGATTCCGAGCGAGCCGTACTCACCCATTGCAGCTCCTGTTCCCCGCCCGAGCCGGATCCGTAAACGTCCAATCGAGTCGCACGGAAGCAAATACACAGCACCTTCCGGCCGGACTAGTACGATGTGCATTCCGTACGCGCCCAACCCGTCGCTACGTCCGGCACTTCAGAGCATCCGGGAGAGCTGCACATAAGCTCCGATTCGCGCCACAAGATGATCCACGGCTACGAGACGAACAAGCCAGCGACGAGTACGAGTCGAAGCCACGAGAAACCCGAACGAGAGCAGAACAAACCATGAATCCCATCGCGCAGGTCCTACCAATACTCTACATCTATTACCGGAACCGGTACGGACGCGTACGGCGAAGACGGTAAGTCAAACACCCACTACACAAACAAACCACACGTACCCAACATATGTCACACACACATAGGGATGCAGAAATGACGTACACCAGCAACAGCAGAACCATAGGGGCGGGATGGCTACTACCAATGCCATACACACCCATAGGGGGATGGATGCCTACCACTACAACCACCCCTACTCAGGGGGGCCTGGATGCCTACCACTACCACCACCCCTACTCAGGGGGGGCCGGATGCCTACCACAACCACCACCCCTACTCAGGGGGGCCTAGATGCCTACCACTACCACCACCCCTACTCAGGGGGGGCTGGATGCCTACCACTACCACCACCCCTACTCAGGGGGGCCTGGATGCCTACCACCACCACCACCCCTACTCAGGGGGCCTGGATGCCTACCACTAACACCACCACTACTCATGGGGGGCTGGATGCCTACCACTACCACCACCCCTACTCAGGGGGGCCTGGATGCCTACCACTAACACCACCCCTACTCATGGGGGGCTGGATGCCTACCACTACCACCACCCCTACTCAGGGGGGCATGGATGCATACCACTACCACCACCCCGACTCAGGGGGGGCTGGATGCCTGTCACTACTACCATCCCCACTCATAGGGGGCTGGATGCCTGTCACTACTACCATCCCCACTCATAGGGGGCTGGATGCCTACTACTACCACTACCCCTACTCAGGGGGGGCTGGATGCCTACCACTACCACTACCCCTCTCAGGGGGGCCTGGATGCCTACCACCAACACCCCTACTCAGGGGGGCCTGTATGCCTACCACTAACACCACCCCTACTCATGGGGGGCTGGATGCCTACCACTGCCACCACCCCTACTCAGGGGGCCTGGATGCCTACCACTAACACCACCCCTACTCATGGGGGCTGGATGCCCTACCACTACCACCACCCCTACTCAGGGGCCTGGATGCCCTACCACTACCACCACCCCTACTCAGGGGGGCTGGATGCCTGTCACTACTACCATCCCCACTCATAGGGGGCTGGATGCCTGTCACTACTACCATCCCCACTCATAGGGGGCTGGATGCCTACCACTACCACCACCCCTACTCAGGGGGGGCTGGATGCCTACCACTACCACCACCCCTACTCAGGGGGGCCTGGATGCCTACCACCACTACCACCCCTACTCAGGGGGGCCTGGATGCCTACCAATAACACCACCCTTACTCATGGGGGGCTGGATGCCTACCACTACCACCACCCCTACTCAGGGGGGCCTGGATGCCTACCACTAACACCACCCCTACTCCTGGGGTGCTGGATGCCTACCACTACCACCACCCCTACTCAGGGGGGCCTGGATGCCTACCACTACCACCACCCCTACTCAGGGGGGGCTGGATGCCTGTCACTACTACCATCCCCACTCATAGGGGGCTGGATGCCTGTCACTACTACCATCCCCACTCATAGGGGGCTGGATGCCTACCACTACCACCACCCCTACTCAGGGGGCTGGATGCCTACCACTACCACCACCCCTACTCAGGGGGCCTGGATGCCTACCACCACCACCACCCCTACTCAGGGGGGCCTGGATGCCTACCACTAACACCAACCCTACTCAGGGGGGCCTGGATGCCTACCACCACCACCACCCCTACTCAGGGGACCTGGATGCCTACCACTAACACCACCCCTACTTATGGGGGCTGGATGCCTACCACTACCACCACCCCTACTCAGGGGGCCTGGATGCCTACCACTAACACCACCCCTACTCATGGGGGGCTGGATGCC